>SPJY01005804.1:66063-103313 GCA_005191435.1 Raddia distichophylla
ATATATATATATATATAAACGTATCCCCGTATCCTAGTTTTGGCGAAATTGCCGTATCACGTATCCGTATACCCTTTCTGTTTATTAGCGGCGGAAAGTTCATCTTTTTTGTTCCTGCAAATTGGAGGATCAATTTTGTGTTGCTTCCTCGATGATCTGGCTTATACCCTTTCTGTTTCTTGCTACAGATTTCTTCAGACGCTCCTCGGCAAAAGGAAAATCCAGGTCCAGGTGGTTGTTGTAATTCTGATATATGGCATGCATTTGATTTTCCTTAACGCCTCTAACCATGGGAATGAATGCATTGACAGGCCATGGAGCATGCTGGTCAGATACCGATGAGCCCCAGTCTAAGTTTGTCAAGTTTGATTCAGAAAGGGCAGCCGACTTCAACAAGGACGAACACAGCTGCTTTAAATCAGCGCTTAGAGTCCGTAGATCCGTTGTCTCCCTTTTCGCTTCCACTGGTAATTTTCCTTTCCTTTGTTATTTGGGCTTTAAATCGTACAATACATGAAAAAACTGATTGAATTTATACAAGATATGGAACAAAGAGGTAATTTGAAAGCTTTGTTTTATATGTGTTAGTTGCGATTCTTAATTTTAATATGCTTGCATTGCACAGATGGATGCAGTACGGTTTGCTCAGGGACAGTGGTTGATCATGTGGGAGAAAAAACGTGGATACTTACCTCTGCTACTCTGGTTAGAAAACCTGACACTCAGTTCGAGACCTATGAACGTGACGACATTGAGGTCAATGCCACATCCCTAGGTTCATTCTCACTTTCTCCTACTCATTCTGCTGTGGATGGATAATTAGCTATAAATTTGTCGATTGCAGATCAAAGTGATTCTGCACAACAAAGAAACTGTTACAGGGTCCCTAGAGATGTGCAATTTGCATTATAATATTGCCATCGTGACTATTGAGTACCAAGGTTCTCTGCTACATCTTCCTGCGCTGGGACTCAGTGACCTCCCAGAATGTTATTCCTTGCAGCCTAAGCCTGTAATTGCTCTAGGCCGGGACGCCCACTCGAAAGCTTTCATGGTGAAATGTGGGCATCTGGTCCGTACAGATATTGAGTTAGACTGCAAGGAGCTCCTGGTCTGTTCGTGTGATGTCACTCTGGTAAACTGAATTTGGAGCTACATTTTGACATCTACATATGGCCTGCAATTTTGCAACTACAGTTTGCTGTTAGCAACTTTGATTTACGCTAGCATTCCTAGCGCTTCATTTTAAATAGGGAAAACTATATGAGCATGCTTCCTCTTATAATGTGATGGGGAAATGTATTTTTACATATTATGGATTCACTTGTATTTGCACTTCTAGATAGAAGTGATGCCATGAGGCTCAACACAGTTACAAAGTTTGACTAGTGTTTTCTATTGGTGTTTTTTTTTTGTTACTATCTCTGACACTTGATGTTATTGCAATTAGCCATAACTTAATGTTGAACTCATTTCATCGTGCTATCCTTGTCATGCCAGGATTTCATTGGTGGGCCTGTCATGGATTCTCAAAACAGATTCCTTGGCATCACTTATTCCTATGAGGAAACTGCTCCGTTTTTGCCAGTTGAGATTGCAGCGAGATGCATAAAATACTTCAAGAAGGGAAAGTACGTTATTTTCCTTGTATCTTTCTTGGGTTTTGGTAGTATCACCTCCACTGTAAAATTACTTAGTTCTGTGTTTTGGCTATGGTGTGCATGTGCTCATGTATTTTCAAGATGGATACTTTTTGTGCAATTCTTCACTTACTCTGCCAGCATGATTGGTTTTAACTATTTTTTTTATAAGACTGCGAGAGTTTTAACTATTTCTTGACACTTTGCTATAACACTATTGTCTTGTAATGATTATTTTTTTATTTTCTAATGCTTTCATATGGCCGATTTGAATTTCTAACAGTTTTGAAAGATTGATACATGGTTTCTAAACATTCTTGTGAATATGGTACAAGTTATACCTACAGTGTGAACAATATACTCGATATACCATTATCATTGACATTAATATCTTGATAAAATTTTATGATGAGTGCAGAACTATACCATGGCTTCGCATAAGGGGACAATCTCTTCACACGCTGGGCCTTCATATTCTTGAAACCATATGCTGCAAATTTGATTGCCCACCGTCTGGAGTTCTGATAGACAAGGTACACAATAGACGCACACTAATCCTCTAATTTAATACCATTTGATTGATCTAGATAACTATATGTTTTGAGTTTAGCTGCATATCTTAACCTCATCAATCAATTAGTAATTTTGGAATTGCTCTAAAAAATAGTAATTTTGGAATTGTAAGTGTAATGTCTTGTCCTTGGCATAGCGAGCATTCTGAACTTGTGATTAATGGTGTAAACATGTACATGGAATAGAATGCAGTAGCCTGTCATTTCACTTTAGTCTTCTAGTTGATTTGAAAGAGCAGCACGGCTTGTGCATATGTGTTAGTTCAGATCTGACATATGTTTCGCTAATATGATTACATAAGTTATTCTTTTATTCGGAAAATGACTAGATCAGATAAATGGAACTTGACTACCAAAGCACATGCACAAGAATACCTCTGACAAAAGGTTGTATAGTACAGATTAAAGAGCTTTTTTTTTTCTGAGAAAATGTAGGACTAGTGGACATTATTCATGCTTTTTTTAAGACTTCGTTTGGATTTTTTTAAGCATGTGAAAATAGAATATAGGTGATTATCCGCAAAGCTGAATATATCAATGCCCATTAGCAGCTACCTGCAAAGCTTAAATAGGAAGCCTATTATCATTATCATGGTTAGAGAAAAATCAGAAAAACTAGGATAGGTTCACAGACATGTAACAATTATCCGACATAAATTATTTATTTATGCAGTAAACTCCATTGGCACTTAGATGAAATATTTTGTTTGTACAACTACTTCCACCAATCAGAAAAGGGTGACATTTAGGTTGCATGTAGTTAACCAGTCAACTTTTATCACCAATGACTTTGTATGTATTAAGATTGAACATTTCAAAAAAAAGTATAATTAGATTTGTCTCAAATGGTAGTTTCGTAATCATAAAACTTTTCTAAGGTTTGTAGAAATATTTTGATACACATTAATAGTCGTTTTGTTTGGCAATCATGTCTATGTCTGAACAATCACTTTTTGTAACTGTAGGGAGTGTAAATATTATATGTATAGCATATACGAACCACAATTGTTGATATCCATCGACCATCATTAATTTTTCTGTGAAGTAATACATATTAAACAACATTACTAGAAATGAACATAAACACATTACTAGAAATGGACAAGTACCACAAAAATGTAATTAAAACAGGGCTTTCCTGTTTCCCCTGTTTGTTTCACTCTTTAGAAGTTATCAGTTAGTTATTTTAATTTAGTCTGTTGATTCCTTTTGCTTTTGCTTTACTGCTATCTAGTAGTGATGTTATTGAACTACCTAAGTTTTACTCTTGACCAAAAAGTTACATTAGTGCCAGTACACTTATTATTAGATGCCTTTCTCAATTTCTATTTTTGCTAATAACTTCTACCATCGGATTGGACATTGGTTGGTCTGGTGATATATGGCATTCCATCCTAAGCCTGTTGTGTCACTTCTTGGTATCGAAGGCATCACAACTTTGTAGCATGAACCATTTAACTTTTGCAATGTTATGGTATGGAAGGCATCACAACTTTGTAGCATGAACCGTTTAACTTTTGCAATGTTATGTTTTTCATTTCAATACTATTTTTATTCAGGCGCTTTTACATAATGAAAATTGGTGGTTTTATTGCATGCCAATTTACATTAGTTTTTGTTGGGACAGGTACTTAAGCTATGCAGTTTAAATTGTTAAAATAAATGTTTGCAACATTTAGAAAATGAGCGTATATACTACTACGTGTTTTGTATTGTTGGTTACCATCTTTACTTTTTTTTTGGCATGCGTCAGCTTAATCCTATTCACACTGTAGATTTGTGATATGTCAACACAAAATTGTGGAGGGATTGAGGTTGGCTATATCATCTCAAAACTTGATGGAGTTTCACTTTTCTCCGTTGCGCAGGTATTCCATTTGTTTATAAAATCACTCGCTGTCCATGTGTCAGTTTGCAAAAGTTTGGCTCGATTGCATCTATATTAGATGAGGATGTAAGATTTTGTACCCTTTATACCACTTGTTGAATTCTTATGGCTGTTTTATTAATCGATGAAAATGATGAAGTCCAAAAATAGTAATCAAGTGGGAAGAAAGATTTGTTCCTGGCGCTGCACTATTTAGTACTCATTCTAAGCCATGAGACATGTGTTGACTCATTCACATGTTTAAAATGACTTATTGCAACAGACAATTCAGGGGCTCTGTTTTACACTGTTACACGTGCCCATAACCTGATGAAAGTAGCTGGAACTTTGAAAAATCGATTGAATTTGCGCAAATCCAATTGCTTAAGACAACTAAAGGATTTAGGGAGACTGGAATTAGTGTAGAAATCAGTAGCAAGTGAGAAAATTTTACTTTAGAGTTTAAACTCAAAAAGTTTGAGGACAGGCTTAGAAAATCAAAAGAAACTGTGAAATTAAGGCTTTGGGAGGTAGGGATCGCTGGATTGGCAACAAAGACATGGAAGGAGGAAAAACAAGCACCTAAGAGGGCTGTTGCCCTCGACGTAAGTGGTGGCCTGGCCGCCAGAGTGAATGAAAGGGGATGAGAAGGCGAAGGAGGATGAGTTTGCTCGCGTAGTGAGGGCTCCTGTTTGGGAAGGGAGAGGAAGTGCTAAGGGGAAGAAGAGAAGAATGTAGGCCGGGTCAATTTGTTTGGGTCATAAAATATACCAGATAGAAGTCAGCCATTAAGATTGGTTTATCAGCATTTGCGGAAAATTCCACTCAATTCATTTTGTCATGGAGCTGATACATGTGTATTTTGTTCTTTGCTCAGTTTACTGCGATGTTTCTAGATAAAATGGAGGTTGCAATGGACACACTGAATACAGTGACACTTGAGGTTAGTTTTTCTAACTAGTAACTACAATAGTTTTAATATCTTTGTTAGTTTGTTAATTCTTTCTATGTAAGTAGGCATTTGTACAAAGACCCACCGATAAGACAACGTTTGTTGCAAAGCTGAATGTACAAGAGGTTGCCTCACACATATGTGACAAGTCATTCCAAAACAGGTATGCGTTTAAAAAGAACACGCTTCAATAATTCTGTCTTTTTTTCTGTTGATGATTAATGGGGTTTCATTCAATTATAGATGGATGCAGTGGAAGACCTATGGTTTTGATTAGTGATGGAAGTCCGATATAATGTGAGTACATTCTTAGATAATGGTAGAATTGGGTCATGAAGGCTTACTGCTAGGAGTGGGATTGGATCTGTTTCAACTTTTTTTTGTTTTTAGAAATTTCTTACCGCTATCATTAGTAGGCTATTTAGCGCGTTTACCACCTCCACCATCATGTTTCACTCAGTTGTCTTATTGTTTAGAAAACGCATGCAGCAGTTGGGTAACCTTGAATAGTATTGGTCTGTATGAACAATGAACCAGTGGTAGAGCCATGTTGAAGCAGCACGTTTTTTCTTTTCATGGAATATGCAAAAAGTTATTATTACTGAAAAACCTAGAACAATGCATAGCAATGAATCTCACAAGCTGCATGGCCAGATGGCCTGGCTCCACACTGCGATGAACTGGAAGTTAACTTTATAGCCTGGGCTAAGGTATGGTGCAAGGGGACAAATTACATGCGAAATGTGTTGCATATGCAATGCGTAAGTGATTCTCTGTTTTGTTTCTGTTTGTCATGGTTACTTTATCTAGGAGGAACACCAAATAGTTTGACTGTATTCTACATGGACTAAAAATCCTTTTGTCAAAATTGTGCTTTGGCGGGCGGGTGGGTGGGTGGGGGGTTATGCATTTTTTTTGGTATATAACATCTTAAGCATAGAAGGATGGCAAAAGTTTTGCCTCCACCCCCGTCTCCCACAGCCCTTACCCTGCCCACACACTGACCCCACGCCGAAATCCACCTAGGATCTGTTGGTCGCCTCCCCAGTCCGCCACATCCTCTCCTCCCGTGGGTCGGCGTCGCTCTACCCCTTGTGTATCCATTCTACCCAACTGGTTGATCCAAGGAGCTGCGATGGTGAGAGTGAGACATTAACTTGTCGCCGCCGACTCCTTTGGCTCTCCTGGGCCTGTCCTGCTTGTGGTATCGTTCCGCGACGTGGTGATTGAAGGCAAGCTGGCGAGCCCTTCACCGCCTCCCCCGGCCATCTCCCCAAAGCTTGTTGTGACGAGTTCAGCAGCGTCATCTATTGGGGGCCTATCAAGGCCATTGTGACTTGCCCAAGCAGTTGGGTGTGGCAGCGATGGCAAGTGCCTGTACATCGCAATCCTGGCTCTCGTCTGCCTGCCCACTCCATATATTTCAATAGGCTTAAATTGCATCAAAATTTTCTGCTTTGAAACTGAACTGGGCCTATCTGGTTTTGGCTGCAATTGAGATTTGCAAAAGCCTTCTAGTTTTTTTATAACTTAAGAAAAAAGCCTAATTATTGAGATGCTTGTGTCATATATGGGTTGAAGCATTGATAGAAGAAATATTAAAGAGAGTGAATTCTGCATAGCCTGCTGAACTCTCAATTTGGCACTTACTGGAGTCTGTTTCCATTATATCACAACTTACTGAAGTGTAATTTTGTGATTATGTTTCCGTCGGCGTTTTGGCAGTTGAAGCCTAATTAAGTAAACTTTGAATTTTACTTCCCCCCTCCTTTCAGTCTCAAGTCCCTTATTTTTTTTGCAAGTGTCTGCAATTTCTGAGTGCTTATACCATGTTACATATCATCCAGGAGGGCTGAAGTCTGGATGTCATTTGCTCGAGTGCTGAACTAAAAGTATATGATTTGGAGGTTTCTACTGTGTACTTTCTGGAAATGTAAGTGTGGGAGAGCTGATCGCAGTGCCAAAAGACTATCATGGTGCACCACGTTCATTTGGGAAATGAACTGCTAAAATTATGATGTACTACTGTATTAGAAGTTCCGTTTGTGGATGTAAGCCCTGTTTAATTGATTATTACAATGCCTCACCTTTTTAGGATACAAATACTAAGTTGGGTGTTTATAAACTACAGCAGCTATGCTAGCTTAGTTCGGATGTTCGTGTTTGCAATGGCTGTCACGGTGGCCTGAACTTTGCAAAGGATCTCGAATGAACGTTATGGTGTCTTTAAGTCAAACAAAGCAAACTAAAATTATCTGAAAGTCCCTATATTATGTACCCTTTATTGTTGACCCTTTACAAACCATTTTGTATCAACGCATGTCCATATAGTAAGCATGTCCATATAGTAGACTTAGGGAGGTGCTGTGAGTGTAAGTGGGGTCATGTCGGCCTGGTAGATTTAGTGTATTGACTATTGAGGCAATGCGAGTGTTTCACGAATTCAACATCAAACCATCAACATCTTCCAAAATTCTTAATTCCTATCTATTAACTCATCATTGTTAGGTCGTTGTCACTTGTATTCGTTGTCTTTGGCCAGTCGTTAACTCGTTATTCATCGTTGGAGAAGGTAGTCGTCGTCCTCCTTGCCTTGTAATCACAGTCGAGCTGTCGTTTCCATTCGAGCGGCCTCCATCGTCGGTGAAATTGGGTCGCTGCTCTCTTGGGTCTTGGCCGTTTACTTGTTTGTCGGTGCTCTCCCCTCCTCCTATCTCCGCACGCAAAATTTTAGGGCACCTATACCACACAAGGTTCTATGGCGCCTACTCTCTCTCTTTCCTCCTTTCTCCCTAGCGTCTAACTCTCCTCCATCAATCTTGTTTCTCTAGGTACATATGGCAGCACCGGTGCCATAAGTTTTATCCGCGTTGGGTGGCTTCTAGGTTTGGGATTAGTGCAGGTGAGTTGGGCAGGCCATGTGCCATGTGCACGGACACTTAGTACCAAAAAAAGGTCTTGCAAAGGGCTAATGCATACACGATGTGTTCATACTGTCGTTATTATGATTCACGTGGGGAATTCATTGTGGCCACCTGTGCTCAGAACCCATACATAATACAGGTACTGCGTACGAGTAATAATAGAATTAAAATCCATACACAATCTTTGACATTCGACAGTGTGCTAAAAAACATGTCCGTTAACCAGCAGTTAGTTTGGTCGTTCACATATATTCCTATAAGAGACAGAGAACTGGTGCAGCCACTTTCTCAGTATTCCAATGCATACCAATCTTCTTCTACGAGTTCCCCATCAGCGTATGTCCGACCAATTATAGGCTTTGGGAAAGGCCATCTACAACAAGTAAACAAAGAATTTAATCACTGCCTCTTACTTTAATTATGTTAAATCTACTATTGAGACAACATTACCTGTTTAATCCACTGGATTTAGGCTTGTCAACCACAATTGTTCTTTCATGCTCACAACCCCTCACTCCAAACTGGAACAAGCAGTAGAAACAGCAGGAAATACAACATTAAATAAAGAACTTTAGGAGCACTGCTATATAGTAGCTTATAATAACTGGATGATTTTTGCAAACCTTAATGTACATCATGTTGGAGTCATCAAACTGCTCAAATCGTTGGCAGTCCAACATATACATAGTACCTATATCCAGCAGTATGCCTCCAAGCTAGTACGAAAAATATAAACAAAGATGACTTCAGAACAAAACATTAATTAAGGGCAAATCATCATTGACTGCACCAAGCCTGGTAGAATGCAACAAAATATAAGGCGTAGCTTGACTTCGAAAAAGTCTTCGAAGGTTGATTTTGACCACTAAATTTCTCTATTATATATTACAAACTATAAAGGTACATAGAGAATATTGTAACAAAACACTTAAATATAAACATATTGATACAACTTTTGCACGCTAGCGATGCATATAATTTGATTAATTTATAGTCAAAATACACCTTATATTTTGGGAGGGATAGAGGGAGTATCAAGTTTGCGCCATAGAAGCGAATTTGGAAAAGCTAGGCATCGCTGCTCTGTAAGTTTTTCATATGACTAGCTGTCAACAATTGGTGTTGGACTGCTAACCGCCTTGCCAAGCGTGTGGATGTGTGGATTACCACATCCAACAACCTGTCCCCTCTGTGATCAAGATGGGGAAACAATACAGCATCTATTGGTCTCTTGAGTATTTGCTCGGCAAGTCTGGAAACTAATAATTTCAGAAGCTGGGGATGATTGCATTGGCCCCTCAAACCTTCTGCAGGCTGTTTTTCTAGTTGGTGGTGCAAGTCCTCAAGGGCATTCCTAAAGAGCAGCGAAAGGTGCTGAATTCTTTGATCATTCTAGTGACTTGGGAGTTGGGAACTTTGGAAGCACCTGAGCAATTGTGCATTCAATAGCGTCAATCCAGATGTTCCGTTGATCCTACAAACAGTGGCAAATGAAAGCAGGCTCTTGTGTTTGGCTGGAGCCCATGCGCTCCAGGAGCTCCTCCTTCAGCCGCGCTTAGTCTGTTATGGGTAATTTGATCGTGTAAAAGGCCTTGTGTGGCGAGTAACTATGTCTCCAATAATGTGTGTGTGTGTGTTTGTGTGTGTAAGTACGGAAAGTGGTCGCCAAATTGGGAAGGACCATTCAGGATCAATTTGATTATTTCTGAAAATGCATATATCCTTGAGATAATCGATGGGGAAGTTTTCGGTAAAGCAATTAACGCCAAGTATCTGAAGAAATATTATCCTAGCGTCTGGGTTGGAGCTTGAGCTGAGGTTTGTTAAAAGCCGATTCTATGAGAATCGCCTATAGTCCAAAAAACCGTTTGACGCTAATAATTTTACTCAACACGTTGCTGTTGAGCAAAAGCCGATTTTTATGAATCGTCTATAGATTAATATTGAAGAGAAGAGCGATTGCATAAAATAAAGTTATTACAAAGGCACGAAGGCCTTAACTGTTTTCGCCCCAAGGGGCAAGATGAAACATTGTTTTGCGATCGGTTAAATACCGATCCACACATCACAAAGTTTTGAAATTTGGCTCGCAGGCCAATCATTCGCAGAATTCAAGAATTGCGGCGGCAACGCTGGTCATTTTGTCCCGAACCTGGTTGATGATATCGGTATCTTCTTCGGCTGACCCAGGTATGATCGGGATTTTCTTCTTGGCCTCCAGGACTGCCAAACCGCAAGCCTTCACAATGCCGTATTGCTTCTTGGCTGCCGATTTAGTCTGCTCGAAATTTGAGAAGGCAACCGCTTCGGCTTTCTTTACCTTTTCCAATTCTAGTTCCAAGGACTTAACCCTTGAAACCGCCTTGGGAGGTGGCAGCTTTTGCCGACTCGGCCTCTTGCTTCAAACTAAGCAGCTTGTCGTTTTGGGAGTTGGCATCCTGAATCAACCCCTTTAGCTCTGCCTCGGCATCCTTGAGGGCTTCTCTTTGGTGGAGCCGATCCAGGGCTGCGTCGAAATCGGCTTTCTTTGTCCCCAGGGGCAGTACCTTTTCGATAGCCGAAGCCACTTGTTCTGGAAGGATTTCTTTGATTGAATCGGCAATATCCTTTAAGGCTGAGGGGTTAGCCAGGAAAGCCGATTCGTTGCCAAATAACTCCCACATTTGCTTGAGCTTGGCGACGGTGTCTAGGGAAAGCCGATTTTTCTTGGATGGTTCTGGAGCAGGTGAATCAACGATGGCAATTGGAGGCGATGAAGTCCTGATCGGCGAAGATAGGAAGTCCAGCTCATCGTCGAGCCAATCCATGCTGGACGGGTCGAAGTTGAGCTCATCGTTTTTCTTGCCGTCATAAGTAATGACCTTCGTAGATACCACTGTTACTTGAGCTGGGCCTCGAGGTTGAAACATATACTGGAAATAAGAAGATTTAAAGTTACAAAAGATCGGAATTAAAGAATTTCGTGATGAAAGGTAAAGAATTCCGATTACATCTTGTGGGTTGAAAGCCGTGGGAGTTTGCGAAGCCGGTGGGGGAGCAGGTGTGCCATCCTTTTTCTTCTGGATGGGTGAAGTGTCCTGAAATTAAAATTCCGATGAGGAAAAAGCCGAAATGAAAGTCGAAATTTGGGAAAAGTAAGTGCTTACTGTGTCACATACGGATTCGGTGCTATTGGGAGTATGCACCTTTTGGGGCCTCGGCTTTTTGCCGACTAGAAGTGTTTAGAATCGGATATCTGCAAGAATTATATGTAATAAGCCGATTTTACCTCTTTTCTTGGGCTGCTGGGAGACCCTTGCGCGAAGGCCGATGCAGACTTGGCTGTTGAGTGGAGTTGACCAGCCGCGTCGCCAATAAGCTTGGCCTTCGGGCGTCTCTCCCCGCTCTGAAAAAGAAACAATGCCAGGTTAGCAATCGGAAAATGAGAATAATATAAGTTAGTAAACGCATGCAAGTTAATGATCTCGCGGTTAGAAGAAGACGCATGGTTTTGGGACTCTGTTCTTTCATCATCTGAATCTGATGAGGAAGGTCCCGACTCGGAACAATTTTCCTCTTTTTCATTGTTTTCATCATCGGAATCAAAAGAGCTGGAACTGTCACTGCTACTTGTTTCCGATTCTGATGAAGGCTCGGCCACACCAGCGATCTTTGGCCAGTTGGGTCTGCAAGTTTCTTTCTAGCCAGTGACCCGTTCGATTAAGGTTGAAGCTCTGCCTTTGGTAGCATATATGTCCTTGGCGATAGTTTTCCACCAAGAATCGAACTTTGGGGAAGTTGCTGACCACATGATAAATTCCGATGGCAGCAGATAGAATGCTATAAGCCGATTTGGAGTTCAAGTCATCTCTGGCGTTGAGGTGTCGGTATATGAATAGATCAGGTATATCCTGTCCAAGGTTAAATTGCCGAGCTACTATTGCCGGATGATAAAACTCATATGAGGGCTTCCTGAGATGGGTTCTGGTGCTTAGAATAGCAAAGAAGATACCCGGTGAGATGAATTGTTTATAAGCTGGTAAGGCTTCACCCTTTAGGGTACTGGTTAATCGGAAAAATGATGGGATTGGATATCTGTCCAAATCGGTATATGGGTTAAAATGTTCTGCACCATATTCTGATTCAGACATTGTATAGAATGCAACCATGCAACGGGAGAGGTCATGTTGGTTAAGGCGTTTGCGGTTGCAGTTTACTGAGATCATTTCCCCATAAGATCTGCAGGAACGCTCCTTGTCATCGGATTCTTGCTTGCTCGGGAATGTCAGGTTGAAATCTAGTTCGCCGAGGGAGTTGTATATCTGGAGTTTCAAGAACATTCCGATAAACCAGAAAGGGCCGCCTAGATTACCAACTGAGTAATCGGCCTTCTTTGAGCAGAGACCTTCCCTGATCTCGTGTATCATCCGGTAGGTGGCTCCTAAGAGATATTTGCCGATTGCCAGTTTTTGGCCAGATGCCAGTGCCTCAGCCACTCCTTGGTAAACCTTGCTGGGACTCAGAGATTGCCCACAGAAGAAAAACCGATCAAGCCACATGTTCAGAAAGGCGATATGCTCTTCGTCCTCAACATCGCCTGTCTGCTGGTGGGTGCTGATGTAACACTGCCATCCAAAGTTCTTCTCAAGGACTAGCTTCAGAGTGGCGGAGAAATCAAAAGCCGATAGCATCTCGCAATCGGGACTGAGACCAGTTAGCATCGCAACATCTAAGAGTGTAGGGCTAATAGGTCCTGTTTTGCGTGTGTCGACTAGACCACCCGAGTCGAGTTATCGAACCTCAAATTTATCCAAGTGCTTCATCCATATTTGCAATTTCAGATTGCGTTTATCTGTTTCTTGCTTGTTCTTCGATCGCTTGCAGGAAACGACCTTCGTGGTCAGGTCAATCGCGTTCTTGGCGTGGTTGATAATGAGCAGGTTTGGTGGTTTAGCGATTGCCGGGTTGCATCCTTGAGAGGTTGGTAGCCGGATCGTCAAGGTCGCCTCTCCGACCAGATCGAAATTATCCCTTCGAGTCTCACTAGAAGATCGGGCCGACCGTGTCCCCTTCAGGATCATATTATGTTCCATTGTCCAGTTCTGATGTGTTGTTAGGGATGCCCTGAAGCTAGGAAATATTCTGCTTTCTCTGCAACATTTTAGTGACATGATGCTTTTTCAAGGAGGAGATAGACAAAACAAAATTTGGACCATCTTATTAGAATGTGCATGCTGGAGCCTATGGTTCACTAGAAATGATAAAATCTTCCACAACAAAGTGATCCCTGACCATAATGCTTAATACATCGTTTCATATCTTTGATGTGGAGATGAGAGCCATTGTGCAGAGGAGAGACCAGGGAAAAGGTGCCGTCGGTGTGGACAGTGACCAACAGCTCCAGCTTGGACGGCAACCAGGCCAGGGGATGAAAATGGATAGCCGAGGCAAGCCAAGTGCCTGAAAGGAAAGGGGGGCTCCTGGGGCTGTCATGGTGGAAGAACCATGTAATTTGGCAATATGCTTGTAGCTGGGATACAATGTGTTTGTAGTAAGATAATGCTGTAGGCCAGTGCTTGGTATGGGTTATCTGCACTGTTTTGATTTTGCTTTTGCAGAAAACTTGTTAGCTGGTAGAGTTAAGTTGAGTCACTTGTGTCCTGTAATTGCCTTTAGGCAATAGCAGGAAAGTGCCTCAAGGGCAATACTCTGTAAAGCTGGTCAAACGTTCTTGTTTTCAATATAAAGCAGGGCTAAAAAGTGACTTTGCCTATTACTCCAACATTTATGTGTGCAAATTTCATATGCCATTTGTATATTCACTAGGAAGCAATAGTGAAATTGGGCAGAGAGATGTAAACCTTTTGAATAATCACACAAGTGGCCCCATAGAAGTTGGTTTGCATCTTCTCAAATTCATTACACGCTTCTGTGAAAAGAGTTCTAACTCGCAGTCCATGCCATGGTCTTATGACTTTCCTGCAGAATAATTGCAAGTGGGAAGAAAACATCAAAATCCACGACTTGACAAATACTACACTGATTTCTGCATCAGAAACTTGTGCCAGCACCTCTCTTATTGCATTAAATGGCATGGAACTTCAATGAGCATGTTGCAATAACAAGCAAATAATGCAGAAAAGTCCATAGCATGTACACCAAAAAGTGCAATGAAGAGTTAACACATTGAGATCAATATAGCAGTAATAAAAAAATAGAATTGGTAGCTATCCGCTAGTAAGCAAACTAAAACCCTGACAAAAATAGGGAGAAAGAGTGTGTAATCATAGTTTATAACATTTCTCATTACAGCAAACAAACTAACAATGGTAGAATTGCTTTCATGATAGGGGCATGAAGCTTTCTAGCACTTGCATCCCAAGCTCCTATACCAAGCACCTACTGCATCTAGGACTGAAAATCATGATTCTACACTAAGTAACAGTTTAAAGCATCTACAATATCGCCAGTCATGAATATGTCATGCCAGCCAATCAGCCACAAGATCTCAATCTAGGGATTACTTGTGACCCCGGTTCCCAAGTACAAAATAGATGAGTAATAAACTGACAAATGCCAAGGGACAAGTAGCGATTGAAATTCACCAAACCTATTTGGATATTTCTTTAAGGAACTAATCAAGTTCGTACCTGAATAATTTGAACTGCTGCAAACACTTCAACACAATGAAACTTGGAATGAAAGGAGTTTCATTATAGTGATAATAATTCAACCCAATAAAATCTCCCTCAAAGTTCATTAGCGGACCCCCGACATCTGCCTGCCAAAATATGTTCAGTCATTAAATTACACAAAACACACACAGAAGGATGAGCGTATAAAACTATTGATTGAATAAAGGAAAATGTGCATTTACTGCCCAAAGTTTTTCATTTGTCCAGATAACCCTCTAATTGGGGTCACTTCACTCCCTAATGGCATTATCTTTTTTCTTCAAGTAGAAGTTGCATTTTAAGTTGAAACTTTGTGGGACGATAGATGCCACCATGCCCTATGTTACAACACTATATTTATAATTTTACATAACTATTTTCCTATATTTTCATATCTTGAGGTTTAAACCGACCTTAGTTGTTTCTAACCCAGGCAAACAGTCATGAAAAAAATTAATAGAAGAAAGTATGGTGTCATCTATCATGCCACAAAAGTTAAGCTAAAACATGACTTGTATGAGAAACAAAAGGAATAAATGTCATTGGGAAGTGAGGTGATACTAATGAAAAACTTTGGGGAGTAAATGAACTTTTTCTTTATAAAATACTAGGAATATTTATACCTTACAATCTCAGGACACCGCAACATCATCTATGTAAACTAGAGTTATATACAAGTCAAGGCAAAGTGCCAACTTTGGAATAAATCAAGCAGAAGCAGATTCTCTCAGCCAGCATAAGTGGAATCATCCAAACTATAAATGAATCTTAAGTCTCTTCTTCCATCTCCTCGTGCCCCCTCTCTAATGTACATTTGGGTTATAAAATGCTCATACAACTTACAGATCAAATGCCTATTTAGATATACATTCAATTAATATTAGATAGCGTAACACAAAAAAGAGCATCAACTCGATTGAACTGAAGAGCATGGATATGGTAACATGTTATTATTTTTCTGTTAGTTATGGAAGCATACATGTAGTTATAGGTGGGCATAATACATTAATATGTTACTCTTATCTGAGTAGGCAAAGAGGTGACTCATTATCATCTGCACATCTGTATCATCTGCACATCTGGCTGGCTGGTAAACGACGTGGTGCATGGCAGTAGCAATAGCTCGTCAGGGAGCCATGAGATTTATTCTGATAATTCGGTTGGGAGATAAAATTATTCGGTTGGGAGATAAAATTTTTCAGTTGATTGCTTAGGCCCTGTTCTTTTGAGTTGATCTGAACGGATGAACGGCTGAACGACTGAAATAACTGAACTTCGAGAGCCTCTCGAGATAGTCTCGAAATTCAGATACATTTCGTTTGACTAGCTTTTTAAAGCATTAGAACCCACCTTCAAAACAATGAAAAAACGGACTAAAAAAACTCAAAGCATATGTGTTTTCAAAACGTAGATAAGTCGTTAAGCTGTTAAGCTGAAAAGAACTGGGCCTTAGTTACAACATCTATTCTATCTGTAAGGTTAATTTGGACATTTGTTAAGAAGGATAGTGCACAGTGATAACAGAAATTAGCATCTGCGGTTAGGCCAATATATATGGTAGTTGTTTGGGAATTGGGATAGGTCTCTAAGACTCGAAGTTAGCTCAAGCATTTAAGTGCACCAATTTAAGGAAATTGCCACCAATGTCATTGGATGTAAGCAAAGATATTAATAGATAAGTTCTTATTCCTAAAGTCCTTTTGCCAATCCAGTAGTTATGGTAAAATAACTACATTCAGCTATGATAGGGGGCACACCATAAACAAAGTATCAAAACAATAAATATTTATTGGAACTATTCCATGAAATTCAAATGGGGACTGCAATAATAAACATTGTGACATCAACACAAATACATTTAATATGCTTACCTTTGAAATCCTGCAAGTCGATACTGAAAGTTCTTCACAGTCGAAGTTGCTACTTTTTGGAATAACCTTTCCTGTATTAACCGACAAGACATGGGTCTCCTTGTCACGACCCAATGCGACCACATCTCTTGAACAGCTCCCGTCAAAGTTGATGGCCTCAATATTTGAACTAAAGTCTTGTTTTGGCAGGTGTACAGGAGACGTAATTTGAATCACACAGACGTTGTAATAAAAATCATGATATAACAGGTTGCCTTCACAAATTTGATGATTTTGTAAATACACATTAATCTAAAACAAAGAAAATAATATTAGTGTTTGTGACTGAAGGCAAAACCAAAACTTCATCAATTATAACACAAAGAAGGATCAACCTTAAGGCCTTCAGCTAGTTCATCTGTGTCTGGACATTTTTTAACCAGATTTGCAACAGTCACAATTGAACAAGTCTCTCCAGAAGACTCGAAAATGGTGCCAGAGCAATAAAAAGGATATGTATTTGTTGCTGTAACAAATTGAATCATTTGTAAAAAAAAGTCAACCAGAATAAGCATCAGATGAAATTGACAATCAATGAAGCGATCACCTGTAACAGATTGGAGCCCTACCACAGAAGGAGCAACTTGCAAAGCCAACTTCTCAACTGCCCAACTAGCAGCCTTCAGCGTGGTTTCAAAAACCCCGATAACCGGTGGTAAGAAATATGGGCGCCATTCTGGTTATAAATTATAAATAGAAAGTAAAAGTGAATATTATAAAAGTTTTTACTTGTAGTTAAATGGTTTTCATTAAAAATCAGTAACAGGTATTCTGATCCTCCGAGCTACTGAACTATGTAAAGCATCAAAAGGGTAAATAATAATGACTATGTCATAGATGAGATAATGTTGTTCTCACAGATAACTAGATTAACTGACATTTTAGATGCATAAATGATTCTTATATTCTCTGATATTTTCATGATTCTTATGCTCAATTTTGACTGGCCATTTGAGCTACTTTCGACTTGAGTGAAAATCATGAAATTACACTTTGCTTTGAAAAAAAAAAACTTATCACATGGACTATGACAGGATGCATGAACATTTTTAATCGAACAAAGCTTAAGCTGCTCGGATTAAAAACGTAAAACCTTCTAAATAGTCACTTAGAAAATTCTCATTGCAGAAAAAGAGAATGAGAAGGGCAACTAACTTTGCATTTCCATTACTCCATTTGTATCGGTATTTATTATCTCAGCTGCAAGGAGTTAAGAGTGTAGTTAGTGACAGTATCTAAGATAAGAATGACAGAAAACAAAAGCAAAAGGTCAAATGCTTACTTCGATTATTCAAATCCTCTTCCTCTTCTCTTTTATCAGACGGTCTATTTATAATCTCCTTGATTCTTCTGGAGGCACCTTCGAGAAATTCTATTAGCTCTTTCTGTTGCAAAGTTTCAGCTTCCTTGTGCTCAATTCTTCTCTGATTCCGCTGCGCCATCTGTCTCGTTAACTCTGATCTCCGTTGCATGGTAACTGAATCATCCTTGCGTGGGCGAAGGTTGTAAGCCCTCTGCTCCACCATTTCACTTAGTTCAGCAGTTCTAGAACACTCACCCTAAGTGTTTCAGATGAATGCTAATAAGTGATCATACTGTGCACTCAAACAATGATATAATACTAAAGGTAGATGATTAATATTCCACTTTTGTAACGAAACAGAACCTGCCCACCACTGCAGTTCATGCACCAACCGCAAAAATAAGGGTGCACAATAGTTACCTCTACTAGCTTCCCCTTCTGATGGCTTGCATTGCTTCTATCTTCACCACTTGGATCAGACGAGGATGAATATAACTCCACCTATCAAATGCACAACATAGAAATTACATGACCTCATATGATGCTAATGTAGCAACCAAACACAAATATAAAGGTGTAAATCTTATGTTTGGGTCACATAATGAGGAAAGATCATGTCAACAGGAACAAGGTAATGGACCTCGAGATTAGAGAGGAAATCATCCTAGAGCAATAGGAAGACCCCAAAGTTTGAGGTTAGAAAGATTGGACTGGACCACTGGCGCACGATTTGGACCCAATTCACAACAGCTAGGTTACCAGATTATGGTACTGCAGTTTGGGCAGGTCTGTGAGTTGTGTTGGGTGAACTGCCTTAGCTCTACTCAGGGGTGAACTGCCTTGTTGGGTGAACTGTGTTGGGTGAGTCTGTGAGGAAGCAACACAAAATTGATCCTCCAATTTGCAGGAACAAAAAAAAGATGAACTTTCCGCCGCTAATAATCAGAGAAGTGAAAACTGGGGCAAGAAGAAGGGATGCAGCAGCATGATCGATAAAAAACCGAAGCTTCGGCTCAGGAAAAAAGAAAATATATAATGTATCGAACGAACCAGCAACTTGGCCGTCGCCTTCGCTTTGCGGGAATTTTTCCTCTTCTTCATCGGCATCGCGCTCGCGCCCCGGGAGGTGGGGGTCCAAATCGGTGCCGCCGCCACCAGATCAACCACGGCACACGGTGCTGTCGCCGCCACGGAGAGGAGAGAGGCGAGCAGTCGACGGTGGAGACAACCTAGAATAAAGGAAAACAGCATGGATATTTTCCGAGACCGACGGGTTCCGTACTTCCGTATCCGGGATTTTTTTAAAAATTACACTTTTGCCCCTGAGAAAAATCTCACTTGACCCCTAAACTTTGTTTTGTGTCACGTGGCCCCTAAAATTTGTTTCCGTGTGACATAAAGCCCCATGAAGTTTGATTTTGTTATACCACAACCCTCTGAAGTTGGCTTTTGGTGCTGAAAAAATTAACCTTTGTGATACCCAAAAGCAACTTGAAGAGGCCGCTTGACACAAAATAAAGTTTAAGAGGTAAAGTGAGATTTTCGTCCAACTTTAAGGTAAAAAAGTGCAATTTACTCTTTTTTAAGTAAATTGCACTGTAAGTATCTAGGTCAAGTGATATTTTCATCCAACTTCAAGGTGAAAAGGTGCAATTTACTCTTTTTTTAAGTAAATTGCACTGTAAGTATCTAGCTTGTTTGGTTGGGGGCAAGACTAGGAAGGTAAGGGGAATTAAGAGACAGGGGAAGTAATTTACTTTGTTTGGTTGGAGGATAGGGAATTTCCCTTGGCAGGGAAAAGAGAGCTTGGGGCCTCAAATTCCCTTGCTTTCTTACTTGGGGGACCTGGTAAGTCCACCGATGAAATGGGAATGGAAGTCTCAGTTGGAATTCCCTCTAGATGCCAAACAAGGGAAGAGCAATAAAAATTGGGTATATATGCTGTGCAATCAGCCAAACGGTGCAATCGCCGTGCAATCGAACTACCAAAAGTTACAAAAAATTCTGAAAAAATTTGTACATGTACTCTTCAACTTACTCCATCTCTGGTTAAAATTTCAAGTTCAAATTCATCCTATATTCAGAGTTATAAAAAAGAGAAAAAACGGACAGTTTTGATAAGTTCAAAATTGATAGAATTTTCTCTTTTTTGTAACGTTCAATATAGGATGAATTTGAACTTGAAATTTTAACCAGAGATGGAGTAAGTTGAAGAGTACATGTACAAATTTTTTCAGACTTTTTTGCAACTTTTGGTGGTTCGATTGCACGGCGATTGCACCGTTTGGCTGATTGCACAGCATATGTACTCATAAAAATTAACTTCCCCCTCCTCTTCCCTGCTGGAGTTCCCTAGCATAATTCCTCCTCCCCTTCCCAAGTCGTTGCCAAACATGCTTGAAATGATCACATACATAGGTTGTATAAGTGGGTCAAGTAGATCCCAAAGCCATGAATCGTCATCAATTTTTTTTTAAAAAAATATCATTCTAAATTCATAAAAAGACAGAAAATTGAGAAAAAATAAGCAAAAAAATAAATTTTAAAATCAATATAAATCATAAAATTGAAAAAATTGAAAAAACATACAAAATTCAAAAATGGCAAAACAATTATAAAAATCATTAAAAATTATAAAAGCATAAACAAATTTAGAAAAATTATAAAATACTAAAAATTCATAAACAATTTGGAAAAATGATAAAAATTTAAAAAGAAAAAATAATTAGGAAAACGTTAAAAAGATAAAAAGTCATAAAAAATTCAAAAAAAAAATAAAAATATTCAGAAAAATCATTACAAATCAAAATCATAAATCATAAAATTTGAGATCGGTGAAGGAGGCTCAGTGCCCATTTTATTGATCTCAAAAATCAAATCACGCTTTAGGCCATCTCACCAATCTCCATGAGACCACTAAGGTTCTCATCAAGAATGTTTAAAAAAATGGTTTTTATTTTTACGAGTTCTTGAATATTTTATATTTTGTAAATATTTTTATAATTTTTTATTATTTGTTTTCAAATTTATGATTTATTATCTTTATGGGCCCAATTATTTTTTGATCTGTTAGAATTTTATTATTTTTGAATTTTTCAATGGTTTTTTAATGTTCCCCATTTTTCGTCTTTTTTATAATTTTTATGGTTTTTACAAATTGTTTTATGATTTTTTTATTGTTTGAATTTGTTTCTATTTTTATGATTTCTAATGGTTTTTTATAAATTATTTACACTTTTCTTAATTTTTCTTACTTTTATATGATTTTTCAATGTGGAATGGTATTTTTAAAAAAAATTTGGATGTCACCTCATGAGTTTGGGACCTGTTTGACCCACTTACACAACTTTAGGTACTCGAATATGCAGCTTTTGTGATTTGGTACCTATGTGATCGTGTGGGACAATTTTGGGTACCCACAATGCAATTTACTCTTTTTTTAACTACAGTTCGGAGTACTATAGTTGGTTTGCTCGTGCGTTGTCATAGAAAAAAAGGGACAATTGCCCTCATACCATTATGAAAGAATTCACTTTGCCAAAATACCAATGTCCCCACGTCATACACACATCAAACCCCACATGTCACACGCACATCAATGGTGTTTTGGCAAAGTGAATTTTTTTTCCATAATGGTGCGAGGACGATTTTACCTAGGAAAAAAGGAGTATAGAATATGAAAGATAATGTACAATTTCACATTACATTTTATTAAACACATAATGGTGTAAGATAAGCTAATTTTACTTACGTTTCACCATCTATATTACATAACGGTTGTCTTAAAAATATTAAAATATAAATGATTCAAAGGTCAGGAGGCGTCAACTGGATGGTAAACCAATACTTGGTTTTTTAATCATAATATTTAAGGCATTGTGATCCAAGATAAATTGATCGATTAATAATAGAGCGGGAGATAGGAATGTCTCTCAATTGTCGGACATACGACACTTAGACAAAGTAGTATACCATGGTAGGAACAAAACTTAACATTACAAAGAAGAGCAATAGGACAGGAGGAGCGAGGACCGCATTGGAAGCGAGGGAGCATGTGGGCAAGTGGAAGGAAGATGGCAACTAAATATAGCAACGTGTGAAAATAGTGAAACTTGAGAACCTACTGATATAACTTGAGAGTGTACCATGAAACTTAACAGCCTATTGTGAAACTTGAGAAATCTAGTGATGAAACTTTAAGAAACCCAACGAAACTTGCTAATTACCGTTGAAACTTGAAGAAAGAGACAAGGAAACTTGGCCGGTACCAATGTAACTTGAAAAGGTTACTGACAAAAGTTGACTACAAACCGATAAAACTTTAAAAAACTGATGTAGCTTGGCCAAAATCACAAAATTTCTTTTAGAAAAAAAAAATCAAGTTTCATTAGATGAATGCGAGGTTTCAATGGTCCAAAATGCAAATTAAATCCTTCTCATATGTTCGAGCACACACGTTATGCACAAAAATCAACCCATTCTGCTCTCTTCCTCACTCTTGAGGCATCTCCCGCTTTTTTTTCCTTGAGCCACGTGGCATGCAAAAAAAAGAAAGGGGCGTGATGCTACATGCAAAAAAGGACAACACGTCTGTTGCTTTGTCTCCTTTGATGGGACTAAATGAATTGTTTGGTGCACTGGTGACACATTTGGGCGTGTTTGGTTCGCGTCCTTCCCGGCCGTGCCAACACGCCGGCGCCGCCATCGTTACGGGCGCGGGCGCGGCAAAGGCGCGGAAATCGTCGGCCCGCGCCTTTGCCCCCGCGCACGTTGACTGTAGCAGCCCGCGCCCTCGGTCCCGCGCCCTCGCCGATGGACGGCCGCGCACCAAACAAGCGCCAAATCGCGCGGGCACGCCGTCGGTTGGCAGGGCGCGGACGGACGCGAACCAAACACGCCCAAATGGCACACCTGAGGCTGCGTCCTTGCCCTTCTCAAGCGAGCTGACACGCACGTTGTCCGAAAAAAACGTCCGTATGTAGGCCCACCTCTGGGCGCTCGCGTCGTGCGCGAGAAACCGCAAGAGCATAGGTCCGGCGCGTCCGCCGTGCGAGTTGAATTGTTTTCCTAAGACATATGGTCAGAGGTGAATCGAAAAGTCAATTATAACAAATATTTTGGGATGGAAGGAGTACACATTTAGTAACATCACAGTCATACGTTAGCACTTTTATCTCTATTCTCTACTATTTTAAAGCATCTTGTGGTCGTGGTGGAACTGCCAACTTAGAATCTGAATCATCCATCTCGCGCAGCCTAATCTGCTCTGCTGCATCCGATCTACCTCCGTCAAAGGGCTTCTCGACCCGTCCGATCGCTCCGCTAACCGGATCCAACGGTTCCAGCTACCCGCGCGGCCCCGAAACCCTAGCCTTCCGCCCCCTGCCCCCGCGCCTCCTCTCTCTTTGCCTCGCCTCCCCCTCACGCCGCCTCCTCCCTCCCCTCGTCTCCCGTCCTCTCCAACGCCGCACTTCCTCTTCCCGTCACCGTCCTCCTGCTCCTCCTTCGCCGCTCGGTGCCGTCTCCTGCTCTCACAGGGACCGCCGCTCCCGTCGCCGCCTCGCGCCGAAGATCCCGCCGCCTCCACCTCATCCTCACCATCTGCTGCCTCCTCTCTTCTTCTTCTTCCCTCAACTAATAAAGTTTTGCTCATGGAAGGTCAAGGGAGAAGGCATGGCGACCCAGGCCTCCTCCACGGCTCCGCCGAGGTCGGCTACTTCGGGAGGCTCCCAATGGCGCGGCAACGGTCGGAACTTGGGGTGACGACGTCTTTGGCAGTACCACCGGCAACCTTGGGCTCAGGCTCATCGGAATCTGGTAGGGAAGAGACGGATCCAGTGCTCCTTTTTGGTGGTGCAGTTGCTATGGAAGAAGCCGCCCGGCTCCAACCTCCAGTCCGCCCACGCCGTCGAGTGCGAGTTCCAGGTCACTCCACTCTCTCCTCCGCCTACTCTTGCTCCGATGATGTCGCCAACCTTGGCTCTATTGGTGATTTAAAAAAAATTCATAAAAATTTGCAAAAGAATAAAAAGACCAAAAATATTTCCCTTTGAATAAAGGTATAAATGTTGATTCTTACCCAAGGAAATGATGCTCTATCTTATTCTCTAAACACTGGGTTTAGAATTTAGTACTCTTATTTAGTTTAACATTTATTGGTATGAGGAGTAATTCTGCCAAGTCTTTACCTAGTAGGTGTTGACATTTTTGCCCCAAGTCTAAGTTGTTGTGAGATATGATATGACTATGATTAGAGCTTAGTTGCTCATACCTCTAGTAGGGAAAAGTCTCAAAAGAAAATATTTTATATATTTTATGATATGTTCCTCATTGGGATTTTCTTCCCACCAAAGCCAAAAGTACTCAAAAGATTAAAACCTACATTTTAGTCACTTATGGTTGTGTTGAGTTTTGTCAAAACTTGTGACCTTAAGGAGTAGTGACTCTTCAAAGCCGGTCATTTCCTTTCGCGTCCCCTTTTGATTGCTAGCCTTTTTCATATTTGGCAATGCTAAATTCCACATTGGAATAAAGCATCCATTTCGCCAGATATTCCTCCCCCAATCAAAATGAGCCAAGTTCTTCAATGTGTCCACTATATACCTACCTATACACTCTATCCAATTAAAGACTTCAAAGTTATCATGAGTCATCCCTCAACCTTTTGAAAAATTGAGAGGCTTAAAAAAAATGAGAAAAAAAAGAGAGAGAGGGGAAATTCATGATCTCCTCGGAAAAAAAAAGAGAAAAGAAAAGGGAAGAACTTCATGATCTCCTAGAAAAAAAAGAGAGAGAGTTAAAAAAATGCTTCTCTAAAATATATATATATATATATATATATATATTTCATAAAAGGGATTTGCTCAAAATAAAGAAGTTGTATAGACTGTTTCCCTAAACACAAGATCCGACGTGATGGACTAATTAGTACCTCACATCCTTGCACTTGTGTTTCTTCATTCCTTTGGAGTGAATCCATTCTCACCCACACCCCTGGACATTATTTCTCTAATGACCGGAATGCGAACATATCTACAAAATAAAGGAATTCAAACTACATTAAGGCTAACATTAATGAGTTCCACAAGTTTTGGTGTAGTCTCATGTTTTGCAGGCATGCACAAGGAAAGACGATTTATCGGCCGTATGCAAATCGGACGAAAGATGGAGTTTAAAATAAACATATTTTGAAAAGTCATCAAATGACAAAATGGAATACATGATGATGAAGAGCTCGTCGAGACGATCGTAATGGATATTTTATTTGCTATATTTGGAGCTCGGATGAAGAAGAAATGAGCTCCGGAAGATGACGAGCTTGACCGGACCAGACCAGGTCGGCCGACCCAAGCCAGGTCGGCCGGCCCATTCTTTTGGCCAATTTGCGTCGGTTTTTCTCCCACACGCCAAGGAACACACCTTGAGGCCATCCCATCCATCCATGCATGTCGGTTTCACCCAGAAGGTGGAGTAATCCTCAAGTTAAGCATAGGATTCTAAAGGAACCCAATGCTACCGGTCTCCAACTGCCAAACCGACTTGAGAAAGTAATCTAGACCGTCTATGGAGCATCTACACTGAATTGGAGGGCCAGATGATGAAAAAGGCGGGCCGACCGACCCACCTAGGCCGGCCGACCCACCTCGGAGGCCGCCGTGGATTCTCCTTTGGAGGGGGCCTGTGTGACACTTGTCCCATGCCGTGGCACTCCCCCATTGGTTCAGGAACACTATAAAAGGACCCCCTCACCTCACTTTCACCACAACACACTTCACTTCATCCACTTCATTTAGAGTTGCTCTTTAGTTAGAGTAGATTAATTGGGAGTTAGAGTCGAGTCGAGCTGAAGCCTCGGAGTTTCGGAAGTGTCTTCGGGAATTTGGGTAACGCTGTTGTATCTTTTCCTGTTTACCAAAAGTATTCAGTAAGACTACTTCATTCATTTTATATTGTGTTGAGCTTTATTTGAGATTGAGCATATCTGCTATATGAGTTGTGTGGATTAACCTTACCGGTAGCTTGTATTCGTCTGGAATCAGTTTATGTTCTTACTCGTATACTTAAAGAGCTAGGTATTGAACCTAGATCATCTTCCTAGGATCCGAGGAAGGTTGATTAGAAATAGTAGCAGACGTGGTGTCTGAGACTAGGACTAACTCGGTTTACACCCAGGCCCACGTATATGTGGTAGGTGGTAGGTGGTGACAGCCCTATCCATCCGTAGATACTAAGTATCTCGCGCGTAACCCACAGCGTCCGGCTTTGGACCAGTAGACCCAAATCGGAACGATCATAACCATTCGGGATTCCAATTCAGGATAGCGGGCGGTAGTGAGTATCCGAGCTCCGACGACGAATATTAAGTGACAAAAAAGCGTTTTTCCTATAAGCTCTTGATTTTAAAAAAAGATTTCTTGTTCATTTCTCTAGATGTAGAAAGATGTTTAGTTTTTTTTATCTTGGTTTATTTTGTTAATACATTATATGGGTTTGTTAGGATTCTTCATGTTTAAAATGGAAACTGCACAAATCTTTTGACCATATCATTTCTGATCCTCCCATCACAACTATGCTAGCTGAAAAGTTAAATTGGATTTGTTGGCGGCTGTCCATGCAGTCATTATCAGGACGATATCAGGACGGGCCACTGCATCACCACCGAACTGATCCCTTGATCCCTTCCATGAAGCTAGCAGTGATTTATGAGATTAAATCTTGTCCTACATTAGAGCTCATATATAAGATTTGTGCTCATTAGTGCTCATGTATGAACCTTGTACTTTTTGCTTTTTTGAACTGAAATGTAACAACTGAGGATGAGTAAAAAGCAATCCATGCATCTATGTTTTACTGCTAAAGAATTTATGATTTATTGAGTTTGCTTGATATGGGTGAATGGTGAACTATATATTGTCTGTATGAGTGGTTGTACTGTTGCTGCCGTAAACTATTTTTTTCAAAATCAATTTGATCAGATTTGAACGTTTGAATAATGAATTGCTTAGTGTACAATGAGCAAGATATCATCACATTGACGAACTTTTTGCTCCTATGTTTCAGTCTTCGGAATAAACTTTTGCTCCTTTTATGATAACATATGTTGTTCTAATTTATGTTTTTCTTTTATCTTTTTATAGGCCATGGTAAAGCACGAGCATTGTACTAGTTAAATACTATGTATTAATAGAGGTAGATAAATCTAGTAATATCAAACAAATATTATGTACATCCTATATTATGTAATAGAGAGAGAGAAATTGTAGATCCAAAGTTTCGTTTTAATGAAACCTAATACAGTGCTGTAAATCCTATATTTATCAATTGTGTCGGGCTGTACCGAGCATGCCTCCCACGGCCCAAAATGGGACGCTACAAGCCCACTAAGTTTGGCAATTTCTCCCCTGCATAGGGGCACGGGAAAATTGGCAGAATGCCGCTCAATTCATTGCCAGATTGTAAAATGCCACTCAATTGGTATGCCTTCTCTAAAATGGCACCGAATCAGCCAATTCTATTCCCATTTGCTATTTTCCTATTTCTTTCCCTTTTCATCCCCTTTTCCACCATTTTTTAGCCTGAAAATGTTGTGAAATACCCATTTTGGCCCTGGTCATTTTGCTTGAACTGGCTTTCATTTTTCCTATCGGGTCCGTGGTTTTCCATTCACATTTCTTGAGCTAGGGTTAGGGCCGACGGTGACGCGCGGCCGACGGCGACTCGCGGCGGCGTCGAGCAAGTGCGGGCAGCTGGGGCGGCGTCGCGCGGGCTGGTGGGCGGCCGCAAAGAAAAGGTATAAAGAAACTCTTTTTTCTTTCATTTTGTGATCATATATATGGCAGCACAGCTCCGGTACGTGACATTGCTTCACAAGCAAAAGCGCTGTGTTTTGTTCAGAGCAGCTAGCTAGCGAGCTGGGATGCAGAACATGCAAGAAGAATGGCCGGCAATTACGTACAGGTGCTGGCTTGCTAGGCAGGGGCAAAATGGGTACTTCGCAACATTTCCTAGGTGGAGAAGGATGAAAAAGGGAAATAAATGGGAAAATGGCAAATGAGAATAGAATTGGCTGATTCAGTGGCATTTTAGGGAAGACATACTAATTGAGTGGCATTTTGCAATCAGCCAACGAATTGGGTGGCATTCTGCCGATTTTGCTACGCACAGGCACTTTCTCACCTCGACCCGTCCGTCCCCCAGCGCGCCGCCGCCGCCGCCACTTCCCCGTCTGCTCTCGTCGACGGCGACGCGCCGCCGCCCCCCTCGCCAGCGACAGACAGGTGACCTCCTCCTCCGCATCGATCATCTTCCCTCCTTTCTTAGGTTTTGCAAGCTCAAGAGAAAAATAGTTTGCGGATTCTGAGTATCATCTCATATGAAGGCGTGGGCGTCTCCTCTGGTTCCCGCCGCCGTCACCGGTGGATCGTCGCCGCCGCCACCTCCACCGCCGCCTGTGGGGTCGTCGCCGACGTTGTCGGGTATGTCTCCCTCTCCTATTCCCGGCTCTCTCGTCGTGCCGCCGCCGCCGCCGCGTCTCCAGCAGACGCCGGCGCTGCATCTCTTCCAGCAGCGGCCGCTGCCGCGTATCCAGCAGCCGCCGCCACGGCGTCTCCCCCAGCAGCAGCCGCCCATCCCCTTCTCCAGTCGCCGCCGCATCTACACCCTCTCTGCCCCCTCTCACCGTCGCATCTCCTGTCACCGCCCCACCGCCTCGCTTCCTGTCCGGGCGTCCCTCCCACTGTCGAACGTCTTGCCGCTGCCCCACCGTCTAGCTTGATTGCTATTTGCTTGATTGCTTGGCACTTTGACAGTTGATAGTTCATTCTTCATTGCCTAAGTAGTGAGCTAGTGAAGTACTGAAGGAATACTGTGATAGACACTGACAGTTGATAGTTCATTGCTTTGCTTGATAGAATCATAGAATGATGCTATGATAGACTGATAGTTGATGAATGATAATTGATATTTGATAACTCGTATTTGACACTGACTGTTGATATTTGATACTGAACCTATGTCAGAACTCACGAGTGAGCCTGTTGATGTTGGTGGCCCGAAATTGTGTTTTTTTTTTTCTGGCAAATGGAATTCATCAAAAATCTCCTAGCAATTCCTGTGACTGTCTTAGTAGTTGCTGCCTGCTGATCAGTGAGGTCTTGTTTCTTGAGTTGATGTGGTGTATTGGTGTTTCAATTATTTTGCTAGAAAGGATAATTAAAATCATTACTTTACAGAATTACAGATTTACAGTTGATATTGTTACTTGATAGTTGATACCTCAATGGCTATTTGCACTTTTGCAGCGATAGTCCAATATCATGGCACCTCACTGTCCAAATTTTTTTTTACCTAGATCTGCGATTAATGCAGTCATGCTTATTACTTATTATTTATTACCTAGCTCTCCAGTGTCTCCCTTTGTTTATGAATCATGCTCAAATGAAATGCAGCAATGTTTAATGCAATTATCTAATATTTGCTATTGCTGTCCTGTGCTACTAGAATCTTTGATGTAAGAAACTAAGAACAATGTGTGTTGTGTGATATGTCTATGACTTTATGCTTATTTCTAAGATGGTATGTTTATGTGTCTATTTAAGTATTTTATAAGAACACCTATATTTTGTCATTTTGTGTGAGAAACTGAGAATTGAGAAGTGTGAATGATGTATGTCGGTATGTAATGTTTGTGTATATTTTAGCGGCTATAAATTAATTTCCGATTAATCCTGATTAATCCAATTAATCATCACTAGGTATCTCATCAATCTAGGACCGATTACCGATTTCTGAAACCTTGATGTCCACCATTATGGTAAGATAGTTTTTCACTCGGTCATTCTTTTTATTTTTTTATCTATTGTCTTTTCTTTCCTATTAGGTTATGATTGTATTGTTGTGACATTTTTATTATGTAGGAACCAAATAATATTTATGGGGATATTATGCAACAGAAGCATAATAATTATCGAAATTGCGTCGTCCTGATAGAAATTGGAAAAGAATCTCAATGTGGGATAATTCTTGCATGCGCTGACAGGTTTTGTTGTGTGTTAACAAATAAAACCAATGCCTTATGCAGTGCTACACAAACTATTGCTGTCACATTTGGTGACGAGACAGAGCAGATTTTTAATATGCAGAATGTTGTTGTGAACAGCAACAATAAGCTGTCTATTCTTTTCCTTCGTGATGGGATTGAGACAGTTCAGGCCAAACAACCTGTACATTTCAGTAGCCAAGATGTGTTGGAAGATGCAGTAGTATACACTCTGAGCTATATTCCAAAAGCATGCAATAAGTCCAGATCCACCATCGCAAACCTTGCTCCAGCAAGTTCTTATTTCAGAGGAGGAAACGCCGGGTAAAGATACAAACTTGTCATAAATGATTTATCATATTTATCATATCTTTGAAGTATTGAAAAGTTTCCAGGTTTGTTGATTGACACATGTATCCAGTGTTGTAGGCCTTGAATACGATGGTGCAAATGTGTTTTATCACAACTGTAGTGCCGGTCTTGATGTCACAGAAGGGTCAGCCGTTCTGGATGGGAGCGGTGATATCATTGGCATGAACTTGGAGTGTTCTACTGGTTGGACTATGGCTTTATGTTTGAGTGCAATAAAAGATGAAATTGTAGGGATATTTCCAGACACAGGGGGCAAGGTATATTTTCTTAATGCTTTAAAAACAAATTAAATTGATATATGTCTAAGTTTTTTGTAATAGACCTTTGCAGGTATAAAACAATATTTGGATACTATAGCCCAAAACTGGAGCTATTGAAACAAAAAAAATCTGAAAGGTATATATGGGTGAGCTTATAACATTCTAGATAGGAGTAGTGCTCATCAATTTCTTAAATGTTCTCATTGCTATTATTCTCATGGAGGAGAAAATATAAACTTCCAAAGAATGTGTCAATGGATTCCATTCCCGCAGCATATTTTAATGCATTTTTTTTATGGGATATTTTAATGCATTATTGTGTAGGTGTTTATATTGACCAGATTGAATAGAAATTTGAAATTTTTTCTTTGATTTTTAGGATATTTATTCACATTGTACCTGTACATTATCTTGAGACCCAAGTAATACTGACCTCATGCATTCATTTTCTTTCTCTAAAGATTTTATTTCATTGCTCAGTATGTCAAGTGAAGTGCCTCGCTGCCAGATGTGCCCCCATTGTTTCTTAGGCTATATTCGAAAGATCTTGTGGGTATCATGAATTTGTTAGTTTTGATGAACAAAATGTTCACACACTATATGAACTGAATTCTAGGTGTTCACTTATTCTGTCCTTAACACATGCTTCATCCATAGGTGATCACCACTCGAACTAACGTTATGTGCTTTGACCTTACTGCAGTGATTGATCCAGATCCCTTTCCTGGACATAATATTTTAGTTAATTATCAGGGGCTTCATGTTATGGCACATACTATGAACTTTTTTCTGGGTTAAGATAACTCGCTTTTGGTTCTTGCTCAGGCCCTGTGATCTCAAACAATGCGTGCAAAAATCAAATTTATCTTTCACTGCGGAATTCGGTGATTGAACTGGATAATTTACCTGTTCAGATGCCACCGCTTCAACTCCTTGTTTCTCATTAGAAGGCACTTCCAAGGATAGCATGGAAATGTTTGGTCATATTTTATGGTGAGAGTGTACATGGTGTTCTATGTCTCGTATTCGCTGCTTCGAAACCAAGAGGCCACATTTTGCTTATGTTATAATTTGTCCAGGAGAAATATCCAGTATTTTGCCGGTTTGTCTTTCTTTTTTCTTTTTTTTTTACGGAGAATCGTTGTTGGCTTGTTGTTGTTGAGTCTGGATGGTAAAAATTATATGTTCACTCTTCAAACACCTAACATCTCATCTATGATAATATGATATATGTTAGTGTCTTTGACAAGAGTTTGTTATGGTGTTTGCCTAGTGATGAGTTTACATGGTCTATTTGTCCTTGAAGCTGAATAAGTTGGTAAATAAATTTTCCCTGCCATGCATACCATTTTAGTTTCTTGTGGTTGTTCTTTGAGATTTTACTGGCCTTAATTACGGTGGTATTTGGTCTGCAAGACTGCAATAGATTTTACACGGTCGGTTGATGTTGCATGTTAAGCGGGATTTTATTCCACGTGAATATAATTGTCGCAAAAGAAAGGTTAATAAGACCAATCTTTGGAGTACCAAGTATCGAAACCAACATGATCCACAGCTAACGGTTGGATTTTCCTTAAATCAGAGATTTAGAGGACAAAATTAAGTTGAGTTCAGGCTACACATTTGACTCCGAAGGAACATTACTGTACTTCCTCCTCTCTCTCTCTCTCTTTTTTTGGTTCAGAATTCTAAACCTAAAATTTATTATGGAAAGTGCTCGGATTGGCGGATTGCTAATGAGCACGAAAACTTCACGTCAATACAATTCCAGGAAGACGAGGCTTCGTTTTGGCATGCTGGACCTTCAATTCACGCATGTAAGTGCAGAGATCGATTCTAGGAAGGGGGGCTATAAAATTGGCTGTGACTGGACTAGAAGCAGCTCCATTCGCTCGGCTGCCATGGACATCGATGGCGTCCGGTAGCACCCGTCTGAACATTTTTTTTTCTTCTAGAACTTTTTCCCCCTCCTGTAGGAACAAATAGTTGTTTCAGATGAGATTTTTATGCCACCCGCGGATGGTTGTTTTACTCGAAAAAAAAGAGTAAATTGCTCCAGTCTTTAAAATTAGTTTCATTTAGGTTCAAAACCAGATATTCAAATACCTGATGTGGGTAGAGGTCCTGATCTTTCGATGAGAGAAGGATAACTATCGATTTGGTAGGAGTTGATATCAACCGTTTAGAAAAATTGCCTCTTAGTGACCGATACACCAACCCTAGATGGTTATTGATTTTGCCGGAGCACGATCAACCTGACCACGAAGGTCCATCCTACAAGCCATCGAAGAACTAGTAAGAATAAGATGAAACAATTAATTGAACTCATAATATGGTGGGGTTCTCTATCGATAAAATTGGCGGTCAAACCGATATGTGCAAATACCGATATATAGCAAAGGCTAAACATAGGTTTAATGATGTCATTAGTTAGTGTGTATGCGTGTTAGTAAATGATCGAGTATACCACGTGTAGCTGTTATTTTGGAATCCACGGTCAATACAATCCCTTCCAACTTTAACAAACAAATTAGACATGTATCTGTACTTTTTTGAATGGAAGACATGTATCTATACCATATGATCGAATATACCACGTGTTTTTTTTTGAATGGAAGACATGTAGGGCGCCGTGGTTACGTTGGCACCGGTATAAATGGTTCCCTGAGGTAGGCCACTAGGCCTTGGATTACAAGATATGCCACAGCAACAACAGACAGGGCGATTGCGAGGGAAAAGGCTTCCAGAGACTTTCAGCCTCTCGGCCTCATCCTCTCGCGAGAGAAGGGCGCTCGGTCTGAGCTCGTCCCCGGCCAGATCCGACCGTCTCCTCTGCCTCCGGCGTCCTCCTGGCCGGCGTCGAGGTAGGGGAAATCAGGATCTTGGCCCGGGGGTTGTACAGCAGTAGGTTTAGGTTTAGGTTTAGTTTTAACGGTAGCAATAAAGAGGCGAGAAGGTTTCGGAGCTTCTTGGTGGCTACTTGATTCGGGTCAGGCGTTCTGGCGGTGCTGGCAGGTGAGGTCTTCTGGGCTCTTGGTTCTTCTCGTAGTAGTTGTAGTTTGTTTAAGACTTCGGTGTTCTCGTCTTCTCTTTGGATTTTTTGGATCTGAAAAAGGGGATGAGGGCATTGGTAAGATGTGTAGGGTTTGGTCAGTCAGTGGAGACCCCGTCGCCGTCGTCGAAGTTGATGTTGTTGGTTTATCATCGGCGTTGGTTTGTTCCTTATGGAGTTGTGCTCTTTTATTCAGATTTTGTTGGATTTTAGTGCGAAGACGATGTTTGCTGCTAGAGACTTTTCAATCCACTGTCTGGATGAGTCGCTCCGAAACTCGTCGATGTCGGCCATGACGTTTTTCTTCGTTGCCGGCGTGGTGAGAAGGGGAAGTTTCCTGCTGTGTTGTTCGATCAGATCCTTTAGTGAATTTGATGTAATTTCGAATTTGTTCTTAGGCTTGGTTGTAATTTAGTGGAAGCTTCAGGAATGAAAAAGTGGTCTTGTTCTCAGAAAAAAAAAAAAAACAACAGACAGGGCGTTGTTCAACGCTTGCACAGAACTATCCTTAGGGGACGGGAGAAGGCGGTATTCTGGACTTCTGCATGGACTGGTGATACATCCTTTGACTTGTTGGCACCGGGGCTGTACAAGAGAGCTAAACGCAAATACCTAACGGTCGCTGATGGACTAAGGTCAAATGCATGGGTCAGAGAAGTTGCAAGAGCGCTTCCTCAGGAGCTCATTACGGAATATTTCGCCATATGGAGGTCGATTACACAAGCCAACGTTACCCTAACAGCAGGCCGAGTAGATACAATACGCTGGAAATGGACTGAGCATGGCACATACACGACAAAAACAACATATTTGGCGCAATTCAATGGCCGTATAACCAGTGCTTCTCACAGACTGCTAAGGAAGGCAAAGGCTCCACCTAAACTTATTTTCTTCGCTTGGCTCCTGCTTCGAAACAAGATTTGGACCTAAGATAGGTTGCATGCGAGAGGTTGGCCTTCATGTCTATTTTGTCCCCTCTGCCATACCAACCTAGAGACTAAGGCCTTGTTCTTTTTAGCGTATCGTTGCGTTGGTGTAATACTGTAGCAAATTTAAGAGCCTTCGAAAAGAGGTCTAAAGATTATAAAAAATAATTAAAAAATAGTTTTAGATACTTTGAAAGGACTAGTACAATGCCCGTGCTCTGCCACGGACCAAAAAAGAATGAAAGAAAACATAATTTATAGATAATATATAAGCATGAAGGGTGATTTACAGAAAAGACATCATATGTGAACTCATTTCGGGCCAAGAGTTCAAATTAGCATTAAAACATATCTACCTGATCCGTAACATAACCCATGAACATCAGTGCAGTTTGGAACATGACGTGGCTGCCTACAAAACGCATATTGTTATTGATGTCATTCCTTTTGCCGTCTAATTTCACTCGTGCCATAGCGGCACATTTCAGAGGATTTTCAGCACATATAAAAATAAAATATGATACAAAATACATGTGGGACCTGCATGTTATACACTAATACTTCTTCCTCCTTCCTCCTATCTCTCCCCTCTACCATGCCTCCAAGTCACTGCTCCACCTCACTGGAGCACCAAGCCGCCGACCCGTCCACCGCCACGAGCTCGCTTCGTCCGCTGCAGGGAGCTCACCGCCGTGCAGCTGCCGCGCGCTCATCGTCCACCACCATCCTCCGCAAGCTCGCTAGAATTCGCCTCTACGCAGCCGCTGCCCGTCACGAGCTCGCGGGAGAATGTCGATGTCTGTCGCTGCGAGTTCGCCAATTGCCATCGCCCACCTCCGTGAGCTTGCCACCACGCAGCTGTCGTCCGCCGTCGTCCGCTGCTGTGAGCTCATACGTCGTACGCCATCGTCCGCTTTCGCGAGCTCGCCCCGTCCGCCTCCGCGCAACCGTTGTAGAGGGCGACGTAGTATACTCAGAAAAATTTCACACTACACCAAAACATTGATCGAAAAGCTCAGGATATTAGCAATAATAATAAAATAATTTAAAGCTGAAGAAAAAGATTACGGAACACATAAAACAGGTAAGAATCGGCCTAGTTTATCTCATACATCAGGTACTAATGAAGGGAATAGACGAATCTATAAAAAGGAAGCTCTAGATTGAGCTCCTATAGTCCTATGGCTGCATATTCTTTGGGTACTTTCGGATCTGAAGTTCTAAATAATATAAATACACACATAAACAAAGGGTTATAACAATAGCTCAATAAATTGACAAAAGGACAGATTATATTGGTCAGCACAGTACTACATAAATATTATAAGTGTTCCAAGAAAATAAGTAATTAGTGATTATATTGGTCAGCACAGTACTACATAAATCTTGTGGAGCAGGTGTTCCAAGAAAATAAGTAATTAGTGATTTTTGAAGAAAATAAGAAATTAGTGCTTAGTAATCATCACATCAAACCTAGCTTGAGAAACAATTCACTTATTGTTGCATTTGCTTTTGTAACACAGGTCTGAAATTCATATTTGAGAGCTAACAAATACTACTATTTGTAAAACATGCAGTGCTAATTCTATTTATAATGCTTGGATTGGTTCACTTACACATTATTCCTCTTTTATATATTTCTATCATTGCATTAGTCCACTGCAACTACCATCAATCAAATGCAGGCACATAGCTGCTAAGATATTGGGCTCATGAATAACTATAATAAGCTAAGATTAATCCAGCTAGATTAGCTTACACATCTGTTATGTTATACAGGCAACCTAGTAACTGCAAAGTCCTCTTTTTTAGGCCATTAGTTGGGCAAGCAGTAGAAAAATAGTCTTAGATTGCAGTATGGAAACAAGTATTTTAGCAGAAATTCATATTGTATCCCTCTATCTTGAACTTGCAGAAAGCCTGAAAATAATACCTGCACAAGGAACATGTTACCATGTTAGGCTTGAAACAATGTCTTGAAATCATTTGTCAAGAAGAAGCTCTACTGTATAGTAGAAATTTCTTGCATGCATAGATGATAAATCATTTTTGTAGAGGAAAATTAAGAATAGAAAGAAAAAAATTAGTTCCCATGATTGTCTTGAATATTTCATCAGTAGAAATATCCTAGTAAGTTGTAACTAAACCTCTATAGGAACACCCATAAACTGGTAATGCTACCAATACCAGAATGCAAGTTTCACTTGCTGGGAAACAATAGAACTTCAATGCATAGTCCAGACCACCAGTGTGGACTATATGGGCCCCGGGTATCCTCTAGAAGGCCCATAAGGCCCATAAGGGGCGATCCAAGTCGGCCGGTTGAAGATGGAGACCACTCGGGTTACACGCGCCTTGAGCTCCTGAGGATATGATCAAGTCGGCCGGTTTAAGATGGAGACATAACGAATTAGCTACCGTGTATCAACGAATTAGCTACCGTGATACACGCGCTATCCTGTAACTCTATTGCCCCCTACCCTATATAAAGGGATGGGTCGACATGAGACCTAGAATCATCTACAGCGCACGGCATCATCTTGCATCCTGCATCCCAGAACACTCCTCCGTGTCTAACCCTGTCTTGTGTTACCATTTGACTTAGTTCTTGATCGTCCCTCGTACAAATTCATTGCCGGCGGTAGATAATAAGAAGCCAAATGGAAAACCATTTAACCAAAGCTATATACTTGAACATGCCATGATTAAGCTATTGAGTGAAATAGAGCAATGACTTTACTAATCCCAAGACAGAACAAATGATAGAAGTTTTTCTAAAAAA
>SPJY01005804.1:103934-115997 GCA_005191435.1 Raddia distichophylla
ACTAAGAAATTTTAGAAGGTAAAGAACTTATAGCATACCCAACTTGGTTCCAACAAGAACTAAGAAATTTTATCAATTTATTTCTGAAATTTCCTTTGTGAAGTTAAATGGCATTCAACTAAGAAATTTTAGAAGGTAAAGAACTTATAGCATACCCAACTTGGTTCCAACAAGAACTAAGAAATTTTATCAATTTATTTCTGAAATTTCCTTTGTGAAGTTAAATGGCATTCAACTAAGAAATTTTAGAAGGTAAAGAACTTATAGCATACCCAACTTGGTTCCAACAAGAACTACATGAACACCTGGTGCAAACCGGCAAAGCTCTGGCATCCCCCGTTCAGAAGAAAAGCACATTATTACTATGCACTTGAGAGCTTTATTAAAGAAAATAAGGTAAAGGACAAGACAGTGTTGGCAGGTTTTCTAGGTGGTGAGATTCATGTTGATATCTTATGTAACTTCAGGAAGATAAGAGGTCATTACACTCGAAGTCGATATTTTTATTGACATGTGCCTGGAGACACAGAGGACAAGAAAAATGCCATCAGCATTGTTCAGACCAGAAACTGATATACGTGCATTCTGACTGCAGTGTTAAGTAAGATAGCTTACTGAAATTATTCCCCAAAGACCCCAGAAGAGATGGCTTGCAAGTGAATATTTTGCAATCAAGCCAAGTCAAGCTCCAACATGGCAACATCCATATCTGATGGATTTTCACCTACCGATAAGATAAATCTTCTAAGAAAGGTAAACTCTTATCTGCTTGCATTTTAATATCTAAGTTTTCATGATGCAGCATGTGTGCCACATTACAAATTTCTTTTCAATTACCAGAAGAACTAAGGTATGTCTGAACGAATCTGTGCTGTTCATCAGTGTCTGAAATTACGAAGAGGAATCAAACACGTAGCAAACATAAATATGGAATTTGATAAAATTGCATACATTTGGTCATCAGTAAAACTGACCAGTGTATTTTGTGAAGTCCAACACATGTGGTGTCGCAGTATGATAATCAGCACTCATCTCACAGAAGTGATTAGCAATGTCAAAGGCGATAGGGTTGAAACTGGCATACTCATAGTCCTGGAGAATAAAAGCGGTCAACAAGACACAAGTGAAGTACAGGGAGAATGGTCCACCAAATTGCCCTATTTCTAGGATTACTTGCCGGCATAGTGGCATACTATAATTCATAGCTCGACATTTTTCGTACTGTTGTAACCATGAGACCAGGTGGCAGTTTATGTTAAATCAAGAACGAAAGCTGTTCGTCCAAACAATTAAACAAAGAATAGTAACAGCTACTTACAATTAACATCACTTGTCTGGTCTCTTCATATATCATGATATTCCCATACTGCAAATCATTATGGCAAAATCCTACTCTCTGATCAATCCCTGAAAATGCAGTCTCCAGCAATGCAATCTCATCACTCAACTCCAACCTGAATGCCCTAGCCTCCTCCGTCGAGCACCTACCACGAGCCTCCTGAAGCCACCGCCTGATTCATACAACAACCGCACAATTATCCTCTGATCACATTTGAGCTGAGCACATTTGTACCCATGGCCAAAAAAAGAAGCAGCAAGCCTCCTACCTCAGCCTGTGCCACAATGAGACGTGTTTGGGCCCGGGCATGTCAAGATCGTGGAACTCGCGTAGCTTCTTGGCAATCAACGTGGATATCTCCGGGTCGCGCAGATCAGCCGCAGAGAGCGTCTGAGCAAACAAGATCGCGATCGAAACAAGAATTGAGCAACTCAAAACGGAGAAATGGCAGCATAACCTGCCATTACCATGAGACCACATGGAAATGGGCGATGGCAACGCGTACGTACCCTCGCGTTGATAAACTCCTCGACACAGCCGTTGGCGAAGCGGCCGAGGAGGCGGGGGCCCTGGCCGTGGCGGGACATGCACTCGAAGGTGCGGACCTCGTCGGTGCGGTCGAAGAAGACTTCGACGCCCTGGCCGTAGATGCGCACGATCACCTTGCGCTGGTCGCCGCAGCCGCCGGGCCAGGTGATCCGGAAGACCTCGTGTCAGGAACCGGAGCTCATTGGAGGAGAAGACCGGGAGGGAATCCTAAGCTGTTCAACGCAAGTTCAAAGGAGGACATCGGACGGTGGAGGATCAAGCGTACCGCTTCGTTTATAAGCGATCGACGGCTGTCATTTTATTCAGTAGTTACTGTTCTGTAACTTGTTTTGTCGTTTCTAGCCACCTGCCACTGCTTACTTTTGCTTTAGCGCAGCTTAAATAGCGCGGAATTGGTCTGTAATCCCTATGTCTAAGTTGTAAAATGGATTCTACGTCCGTTCCCCCCATCTAATATATCCTCATCCCGTTCTGTTCTCCATTTTCTCATCCCAATTTCTCCAACAATCCTCCAAAATCGTTGCTGCTCCTCTGTTTGGATTTCAGATCCTGACACCTCGTTGGTCATGGCGCCCCTGAGCTGGGACACGGCGAGGGCGCCGGGGTCGACGTCCCCGCCCCAGAGCTCCCCGGCGAGGCGGTGCACCAAGTGTTCCTAGTAAAATTCCTGAACACCGTAGGGAAGAGCGGAGTCAGGTCTCTTCGGGTCAAGATCGAAAGATTTTGGGTGGCATAGTGCAATACTGTGTGTAAAGCTTGAACTTTCTTTCTCCCGTCAGTCGATTGCGATAGGTGAGGGTTGTTAGCCTTGTGCTTCTGTAAAATCCCTGAGCCGATTCGTGATTTGAACTGAGAAGATGACAAAGCCTACCAGAGGGGACAATCGTGATGAAGATGATGCAGATCGTACTCGGAAGGACGATATCGACACCCTTCGACAAGAAATGGAGGGTTTTCGAGTGGCCCGAACAGAACAAGAAAAGATCAATGAAGAGCTTAGCCAAAAGATGGATGTTTTACTGGAGGCGGTGAAGGCTATTATTCAGAACAACGGTGGACCAACTGGGGAACCCACAGATCACAGTTCCAGAGCCATGGGAAGGGAAGAAAGCCTTACTGGTCACACTCCAAATCTCAGGTCTTCTCATGCTAGTTTTGACACTCCAGGGGGTAGTGGTCCTACTACAAACAGATCTACTCATGTGTTGTTAAGCAACCTTTCCCCACCCTTGCTGGAACACCCAAACAGACCCAGGAGTAATTTTCAGGCGTCTGCTAGCATGGCCAGAATTCCTGAAGAAACATGGCAGGAAGACAGAAGTGTGGAAAGGAATAGGGGGTTGGAACAAGCATCGAGGAATTGGGCTAGAGGACCTAATCTATCCTTTCCAGAGTTCAGTGGAGATCAAGTGGAATATTGGGTTAAAAAGGCTGAGAAGTTTTTCAAATTGACACAAGTTCCCCGAGAGCAGTGGGTGGCCATTGCAACTATCTATTTTGTTGGGAGAGCAGAAGAATGGCTAGAGAGTAATGACATACAAACTGAATTGACTACCTGGAATCAGCTTAGTGAGATGCTAATCAATAGATTTAGTCAGAAATCAGATTGTGATGTCATATCCACCTTTCACTCGGTCAAACACCACAAATCTGTTTCAGAGTACATTGACCTTTTTGAGAGTGCAATGGGCTTAGTCAAGAGGGGCAACCCTGAACTCACCGAAGGCTATTTCATGAAAAGCTTTATTGCTGGGCTGCAGGATCCTCTTAGGAATCTCACTCACCTCTTAAAACCAGTGAATCTGGCTGAGGCATATTGGACAGCAAGGAATCTGGAAGGATCTAATCCTATGAAAAGGAGCTACTCTAATTATGGAAATTATTCATACAAGCCTCAAAGATCAGTGGAAGTGAATGTACCTGTGAACCGACCCGGTCCTGTTGAAAGTGTGCTGTCAAATAATAAGCCCACTAGAGACACCAGGAAGAAGGAAGGGAATGACAAATGCTTCAGATGTGGAGACAAGTGGGTTCCTGGACATAAACAAGTCTGTAAGATGAACCAACACCTGAAATCCTTAGAGATTGTAGAATCCGAAAATGAGGAAAATCCTGATTGCACAGAAGGAGTGGTCTAGGAAGAAGAACAGGCTGAAATTCAAAAAGAAGAGGAAATACTACAATTATCCCTACATGCAGTACAGGGAAGTGGCTTAGAAAAACATACCTTTACTCTGAAGGTTAAATGTGGTAAAACTTGGGGAACAGCCTTGGTAGATAGTGGGAGTAGCACAAATTTCATTGACCCCACCTTTGCTAGAAAGGCTTTATTGGATATTCAGCCTAGTGAAACAATGACTGTCCAAGTGGCCAATGGCCAGAAGCTGTGGAGTACTGCAGAATGTAAGAATTGCCAATACACGGTTCAAACAAACTCCTTTGTCAATGATTTTAAACTATTGGAACTTAAGGGGTATGACATTATCCTGGGGGCCGAGTGGCTTTATACATATAGCCCTGTAAGCATCAATCTCAAAACCAGGACATTGACTTTAAGAAATGCTCAACAAAAGGTGATAACATTAAAGGATGAGACAATTGATAGTAAACATTGCTTGGTAAGTGTGGAAAAATTACAGAAGCTCCTCAACAAGGGAGCAATGGGAGCTGTATTCAGTTTCAAGGAATGTAGCAGCATGGTAGAAGATGAGGTTCACCCTGAAATCACAACAATCTTGGACAATTATGCTGAAGTTTTCCTGGAACCTGTTGGACTTCCACCAAAAAGAAACTGTGATCATACTATTCCTTTAAAGAATGAAGGGGAGCCGGTTAATCAAAGAGGCTATAGAGTGCCATATTACAAGAAGAGGGCTATGATAGAGATAGTGGATCAGCTACTTAAGTCAGGAGAGATAAGAACCAGTGAAAGTTCTTTTTCTTCTCCAGTAATATTAGTCAAGAAGAAAGATGGCAATTGGAGGTTGTGTGTGGACTATAGACATCTCAATGCTAATACAATCAAGAACAAATATCCAATCCCCATCATTGAAGACCTCCTAGATGAACTGCATGGAGCCAAATTTTTTTCCAAGATAGATCTAAGATCGGGACATCATCAAATCAGAATGAAAGAAGGTGACATACATAAAACAGCTTTTACCACATTTTTAGGCCACTTTGAGTACTTGGTCATGCCATTTGGGCTGACCAATGCACCAGCCACTTTCCAAGCCCTCATGAACACTATATTGAAGAACTTTTTAAGGAAGTTTGCACTGGTCTTCTTTGATGACATTCTAATTTACAGCAAAGATTGGGAAAGCCACAAGGAGCACATTGCTCAAATTCTTCAAGTGTTGAAAGAGAACAAACTGTATGCAAAAAAGAACAAGTGTACGTTTGGGAAACAAAAAGTGGAGTACTTGGGTCATATCATTACTCCATCAGGGGTGTCAACAGATGCAGGCAAAATCAGGGACATGCTGAGTTGGCCAACCCCTACTAATGTTTCAGAGTTAAGGGGTTTTTTGGGACTCACTGGATATTATAGGAGATTTATCAAAAATTATGGAAGCATTTGCAAGCCTCTTTTTGATGCTCTCAAGAAGAATGCATTTGTATGGCAATCTGAACAGAATTCGGCTTTCAATTCACTCAAGGCTACGATGACTCAAGCCCCTGTGTTGGCCCTACCCGATTATACTAAGCCATTCATATTAGAAGCCGATGCTAGTGGCTCGGGAATTGGTGCTGTTCTAATGCAAGATCAACACCCAATTGCTTATATGAGCAAAGCATTGGGACCAAAGGCTGCTGCAATGTCTACATATGACAAAGAAGCAATTGCAATAATTGAGGCCCTAAAGAAATGGAAACATTACTTTGCAAGCACATCCCTTATAATTAGGACGGATCAGCAAAGTTTAAAGTATATCAATGAGCAGAAAATCACTGATGGGGTGCAACACAAACTTCTCCTCAAATTACTGGGATATAACTATACAGTAGAGTATAAGAAAGGCAAGGAAAACAGGGCGGCCGATGCTCTTTCCAGGAGAAACCATGATGAAACTAACATGGCTATCACCACTGTTGTGCCAACATGGTTAGCGGAAGTGCTTAAGAGCTATGACAATGACGATGCTTGTAAGGAGAAAGTGAGACAGCTTACCATATCTGCTGATGCTATACCTAACTATACCATACATGCAGGATTGTTAAGGTATAAAGGGAAAATTGTCATTGGGGAGGATGAAACCTTGAGAAGAAAATTATTTAATCAGTATCACAACTCTGCATGGGGTGGTCACTCTGGTGAAAGGGCAACTTATAAAAGATTAAAGTTGTATTATCATTGGCAAGGAAGGAAGGCTCTTGTCAAGACATGGGTTCAGGAATGTGCAGTCTGCCAGTTAAACAAGCATGAAAATGTACCCTACCCTGGCCTCTTGCAACCCCTACCAATTCCAAACAAGGCTTGGTCCCAAATAACTATGGATTTTATAGAAGGATTACCAAACTCTCAAGGGAAAAACGTTATCCTGGTTGTGGTGGATAGATACAGCAAATATGCCCATTTCATTGCCCTAAGCCATCCTTATACCATTCAGCAAATTGTACTGGAATTCATGGACCAAGTGTTCAAGCTACATGGCCTTCCACAAACCATTATCACTGATCGGGACAGAATATTCACAAGCAATTTATGGCAGGAACTCTTTAAGGCCGTGGGGGTTAAAGTGCATGTCAGTACTTCATACCACCCCCAAACTGATGGGCAATCGGAGAGAGTGAATCAATGTCTGGAAACTTATCTGAGATGCATGGCATTTGCTAAACCAAAGGGGTGGAAGAGTTGGTTGACAACAGCCGAATGGTGGTATAACACTTCATTCCACACATCCTTGGGCTTAACTCCATTTGAAGTATTGTATGGCACTCCTCCTCCACCTATTATGGATACCATACTTACAGATGATACTCAAGAAGAGGTTCAAGACATACTGTTACAGAGACAAGCTGCCCAACAAATCATTAGGGAGAATTTACAAAAAGCCCAAGAGAGAAGCAAGAAGTTTGCTGATAAAAGGAGGAAAGAAAGGGAATTTCAAATTGGCGACATGGTTTATTTGAAATGTCAACCCTATAGACATACCTCACTTAGCATCCATCGATCCCTCAAATTGCACTCCAAGTTCTATGGACCCTTCAGGGTACTGGAGAGGATCGGCAAAGTGGCATATAAGCTCCTACTACCACTTGATTGCAGAATTCACCCCGTTTTTCATGTCAGTCAGCTCAAGAAACATATTGGACAGAAAGTGGTGCCAAATGCTCAACTTCCACTGGTAGATGAAGATGGGAACATCAAAGTGGAACCTGCCGCCATTTTGCAGAGGAGGGCGATTCCCAGGAACAACGAACCAGTAGTTCAGTGGAAGATCCAATGGACTAATCTCTCACCAGATCAAGCTACTTGGGAAGATGCAGATTTTCATCAAGAAGGTGTTTCCAAATTTTCAGACTTGAGGGCAAGTCTGAAGTCAAGGAAGGGGGTATTGTCAGGAACCGGAGCTCATTGGAGGAGAAGACCGGGAGGGAATCCTAAGCTGTTCAACGCAAGTTCAAAGGAGGACATCGGACGGTGGAGGATCAAGCGTACCGCTTCGTTTATAAGCGATCGACGGCTGTCATTTTATTCAGTAGTTACTGTTCTGTAACTTGTTTTGTCGTTTCTAGCCACCTGCCACTGCTTACTTTTGCTTTAGCGCAGCTTAAATAGCGCGGAATTGGTCTGTAATCCCTATGTCTAAGTTGTAAAATGGATTCTACGTCCGTTCCCCCCATCTAATATATCCTCATCCCGTTCTGTTCTCCATTTTCTCATCCCAATTTCTCCAACAATCCTCCAAAATCGTTGCTGCTCCTCTGTTTGGATTTCAGATCCTGACACCTCGTTGGTCATGGCGCCCCTGAGCTGGGACACGGCGAGGGCGCCGGGGTCGACGTCCCCGCCCCAGAGCTCCCCGGCGAGGCGGTGCAGGATGCGGCGCGCGTCGTCGGGGATACGGTCGATGCTGGCGCTCCGCTTCAGGACGGACTGGGGCGCGGTGCCCGGGGCCGGGGCCGAGGCCGAGGCCTCGCGCGGCGGCGGGTCCACGGCGGCCATTGGCGGCGGCGCGCGGAGGAGGAGGCGGCGATCTGCGAGGCGGAGGGGTTCGAGGCGTGAGCCGTTTCGAGCTGTTCGATGGGGGGAAGGGAATGGGAATCGGGATCGGTGGGGGAGAGAAACAGGCAGGCTGGATTGCGGGAAGCTTCTAGGGGAGAAGGATGGGTCACACGAGGAGCCACGTCAGATGCCACGGTTTCAGCGTGCATGTCGTGCTGACACGTGGAAGGGAGAAGACACATGCAGTGGCGGGTCCTGGCCCTCTTTCATCTGTGGTTTATGTTATAACCCTAGGGGTTTATGGGCCGGAAGCCCACGGCGAACCCTAGAGGTATTATGGACGAAACCGAATTAGGCTAGGCTATATATATATGAACCCCTTGTACCAAAGAGAGATATACATTAATAAAGATTGGACCGGGTGGCGCGCGGAATGGGCTGGGGGCGGCGAGTGGGAACCCTAGCGCAGTGGGTGCTCGGCGGGATGGCAAGTCTGATCGGACGGAGGAGAGGAGGCACTGTGTGATGGACGTTCCGGATTGAAAGTTCGAACTACCACCACCACCACCACAAGGTGCTTTATAATAGTAGAGAAGAGATTACTAAAAGCCACGAAAAAATCGTTACGAATTATCACAACATATAGGCTATATAAAAATAACAAGATTTGCTACAGTATTACACAACGATACGATACGCTGAAAAGAACAAGGCCTAACTCACCTCTTCCTGGATTGCTCCTTCAGTCGGGACCTCTGGCAACAAGTGGCGCTGGCATCAGGTATCAACACCCTAACGCCAGCTTGTTGGAATCGAGACACCACAACTTTACATTGATGGGAACAGCTAATAGACCGCTCGGCAACCTCGCAACGTGGAAGGATGGGCGGCCTAATCATGTCGGTGCTTTGGGCAATTTGGCTAGAAAGAAATGCTTGCATCTTCAAACACCTGTATCATCCGTGGATGCAGTGTTCCGAAGGTGGCAAGACGATATGGACTTATGGAGGAAGGCAGGTCTGCCTAGTGGTGGGAGTTGGGCCTCGGGCCGGTGCAAAACGGGCCGGCACAGCCCGGTCAGCACTTCGGGCCATGCTGGGCCGGCACGAAGTGCCAAAATGCAGGCCCGGCACGGCCCAAAAGCACGGTAGGTCGGCTTCGGGCCAGGCCAGCCCAAGCACGGCCCGAGTAACAAAACAGCAGCAAAAATAATTTTTTAGAAATTCATATGTTGTTCAAATGAAAAAGTTATTTATACAAAAAAGATGCGTCTCGAAGTTATCTACAACTTTTGTGTTCAACCCAAATTCATCGGAGCAGCATAAGACCTCGAAAATTGCAAATTATCGAGGACGGTGCCGTCAGCCCGAAAGCAGGCAGCAACAAAAATATTTTTATAAATTCATACATTGCTCAAATGAAAAATTTTTCTACATGAAAAAGATGTGTCTCGACGTTATGTACAACTTTCGTATTGAACAGAAATTGATTTAAGCAATAAAAGATCACGTAAAATATAAAAAACTGACCCGTGCCTCTATTCGAGACGGGCCGGCCCAAGCACGGCCCGTACAGTCGGGCCGGGCCAGGCGGCACGCCGTGCCTGGTTTCCAGGCCCGGCCCGGCACGCCATTTCGGGCCGTGCCAGCCTAGCCCATCAAAAATCGTGCCGTGCCGGGCCACGGACTTGAAAAATCGAACCGTGCCTGTGCCCGCCCACCTGGCCTGGCCCATTCTCCCATCACTAGGTCTACCTGCCGCTATTGGTGAGTAGTCCGTTTTAGTGCCCTGCCTGAGGGGTCCGCTTCTTTTCTCAGGCTTTGTAAATTTCTCCCTTCTTAATACTATATGCTGAGCAAGTTCAGCCTTCAAAAAAAATAGTAGATGATTGATCTATCTCTCTCTCTCTACACACACACACACACACACACACACGGAGGCCCTAGATTAAGCTAATCTGCACCCGAGCCTTCTCAGCGAACCGCGCGAGCCAGTCAAACCCGAAAGTAAACGGTCGCATTTTTAAAAGTAATCGAAAGTAATCGAAATGAACATGTTTCAGCACGGAAAGTAATTCGCTGGGAGGCAAGATCCTAGAAACGTGGGGGCATTAACTACCCTAAAATCGTGGGTTGCATGTCGCTTAATTTGAATTTTGAGTTGCTTCTTTTTCAAACGGATTACTTTTCATTACTTATATTTCTGAAGCCAAAATAAAAAGATAATCTGAATTTTCGACCAGTTACTTCTCATTACTTTCGATTATGCATACATACAACAGTGAAAAAGCAGTCAAAACCTAATTACTATGTATTACTTGTCGTAATTCAAAGTAAATATACAATACTATTACATTTTCACAACGGGTTTCCTAAGTAATCTGGCTATTTTGCTAAGTAATCCCCTAAGTAATCCGGTGAATTTGCTAAGTAATCCAGCCGGAGGAAGCCGGAGGGGCAGCGCTGGACGCGGAGGAGACGGGCGGCGCGCCGGGGCGGCGCTGGGCGCGAAGGAGGCCGGGGCGGCGCGTCAGCAGTGGAGGCCGAGGGTGGTGCCGGCCGTGGGCGGCACGGACGGGACGAGGCGGCTCCGATCTGGAGGAGGACGCGGCGTCACCGGCGTTGAGGAAGCCGTGGCGGCGCGGATCCACGCCGGCCCGATCTAGAAGGCGGCGGGGCAGCGCGCCGAGGAGCCGAGGCGGCGTCGGGACGGCAGGGGCGGCGCCGGCTGGATGCAGGGAGCGCGACGACGGTGGTAGGGGCGGCGCCGGGACGGCAGGGGCGGAGGCGACGCGTCGCAGAGCCGAGGCGGCGTCGGGACGGCAGGGGCGGCGCCGGCTGGATGCAGGGAGCGCGACGACGGTGGTAGGGGCGGCGCCGGGACGGCAGGGGCGGAGGCGACGCGACCCGCGCCGCCCACCACGGCCCATCGCCGCGCGCTGCCGGCCTGCGCGCCGCTGTAGGTCGCCGCCGCCGGGAACGCCTCCGCTGCCTCACGCACGGGAGTTTTTTTTGGACAGGAAGGGGATGGTGTGGGTAGTTATTAGGTAAGAGAAAATGGGATCCGAAAATTAGGGAATTAATTCATTTCTATTTTTTTTAATCAATCCAATTGATTCGGTGGAACAAGCTAGCTCCAAACCGGCTTGGGGGTAGTTTTTCATAATCTACACCTAGGGGTATATTAGGATCTATATATATATATGAGTAAATTGCACTGTAGGTACCTAAAGTTGTTCCGAGCGATCACATAGGTCCCAAATCATGAAAACTGCATATTCTAGTACCTAAAGTTGTGTAAATGGGTCATGCAGGTCCCAAAGGACATGAGGTGGCCAAATTTAGTGACGTGGCATGCCATGTCACATGTCCACGTGGCATAAATACTTTGAAAAAATCCAAATAATTCCAAAAAATCACAAAAAATCAGAAAAATAACAAAAAAATTCAGAAAAACACAAAAAATTCAGAAAATTCATGAAAAATACAAAAAAATCACAAAAAATCAAAAAAAACATAAAAAATCATAAAAAAAATCATAAAAAATCCAAAAAATTCAAAAAAAATAGAAAAATCATAAAACATCCAGAAAAATCACAAAAAAAATCCAAAAACTGGGAAAAAAAATCCAAAAATCCAAAAAACAGAAAAAATATTCAGAAAAATCACAAAAATCCAACAAATCACAAAAAACCAAAATATATATATATAAAGGAAAATCACAAAAAATCAAAAAGATCATAAAAAATTCAGGAAAATCATAAGAAATTCAGGAAAAAATTTAGAAAAATAACAAAAAACCAAAAAAATTGAGAAAATTCGTTCTCTATGACAACCTGAGTGGTCTCATGAGGATCGGTGTCGGAGCCCATCTCATGGGCCTGACGTACTGTAGGCGTAATCGGGAACCGGATCTAGGATCCGTCAAACCGACCAACCCACATTATGGTGCGTTTGGTCGGTTGGTCTGAATTTTTTTTCTTTTTCCTGTTTTTTGGATTTTT
>SPJY01005804.1:117570-203714 GCA_005191435.1 Raddia distichophylla
AAGGGGGGGGGGGGGGGGGGGGGGGGAGGACGATGCCAGTGAAAGGAGAAGGGGTAGGGCGATGGTGGAGAGAGAGAAGGAATGGAAGGGATAGCACCGAATAGGAAGAAAGACAAAAAAAAGCGATATGATGTGGTGGATACACAAAATGGGAGTTGCCTACGTATGGTGATCTTTATAGAGTTGATCAAACTATTACTCCCTCCAGTTTGATAATTCCTGTCGTTTTAGACATAATCTCACATACCAAGTGATTAATTAGAGTGTACTTTCTTATTGTGCCATAATAAACATCTCGGAATGCTACCCATTTCACAAAAGGCTTGTAGCTCAGTTGGTTCATCCCACATTCCAAAGCCTTGGAAGCCCGGGTTCAAGTCCCATGCAGCAGGATATTTTGCTTTGTGCCGCTGCATGCAGCTGAGAGCCGCTGCATGCAGCTGAGAGCCTGAGACCATGCAGCGCTGCATGTGCTTTGGAAGTCTAGCGCCATTAATTTCTGGCGGAACACTGCCCAAGAAGCTGCAGCGACAGGAATTTCCAAACATAGTGCAAACTCTCCAGCGAAGGAAATATAAGACTGGAGGGAGTATTGTTTATAAAAGTCAATTTTTTTTTGTCTTTCAGAAATTCCAAAACCACTCCCAAAGCCAAACAGAACCAAATATTTTTGGCTTTCGAAAGCCCTTAAAGATCAGGCTATCAATTCCCGAAAACAAAATTGTAGGTACCGAGACCATGTTAGATTGCAGGGTACTATCATGTCCGGTTCACAAGAGGTCATGATTTAATATTTTTCGAAGGAAATTTCGTACGGTTTTCTGTGTTTAGTATGCATACTTGCGCAGGCGTAGAAGCCTAGAAGGACGGCACAGCAGCGCAGATTCGTCGGACGACGCGGACGAGGACGGCGGCTGGAGCTCCGCCGACCTCGACGACTCCACGGGAGCCGCACGGCAGGTTGGCCGGACGCACAGGTTTCACGGTAACTTCCTAGGATTTTGAGCGCGCACAACCTAAGCGAAGCAGTGCGTCGATGTGACCGGCATCTCGAGTCAATCGCTAGAATCACATAGTATCACATAAAGTGCTTAGCATATAGAAAGTGTCATGTTTCGTTAGAGATCTTGCAACCATGTCGTAGTATCACATAAAGTGCTTAGCATATAGGAAGTTGCCGAATAGGAGCCGTTACCGATCATCAATGCTAGACAAATTAAACAGTACCACATGCAAAAAAAAATTCTGAACAATAAAATTTTCATTAAAATTCATCGAAGGTTAAAATCCCTGTTAAACTGAAACATATTTAAGCAATGTTAAGATCAATCTGCATTACTCTTGTTTGGATGAAATATTTATAGCATGCTTGGTACTGTGTTTGGATTAGTATCATACTAGTACAATGCCCGTGTTATGCCACGGACCATAAAGGAATAAAAGAAAAACATAATTCATAGAAAAAAATATAAACATGAAGAATGATTTGCAGGAAAGACATTATATGTGAGATCATTTCAGATCGAGAGTATATAGCACGTAGCTTGGATTGTTTAGATCGGATCCAAACATCGAGAATAATCTATCCATCAACCTATGCTTTGCTACGGACGTTTAAAGGAAAGGAAGTAATACATAATGATAAACAAAAACATAAATTGAAGCATTATTTAACATAAATATTGTTTGTCACCAACCAGCACAGTAACCACATTTAGAAACCAACAAAAAAAATAAAAATACTAAATCACCTAACACTATGACCAAATTTAGAAGCCATCAGAAGAAATAAAAATACTAAATCACCTAAGCATTCTGACATGAGTCACAAAATGCAAGCATGTGGTTGTGAATACTAATCACAAATACAAAAGGTCTGATCAAGCATGTCCATTTGAGTCTTAAATATATGAATTGTGAATCAACAAATCAAGCAAAGGTGAAGAACACTGGCAGCAAGACACAACTTGAGCATCCCAGGAACACTCTTGATGGCGGGTCTAATCCTACACAGACATTCTCCCAACCAATTTCAGCATTCGCTACACAGACATTCTCCAAGACGGATAGTGTCCTGCCTGCAGAATCAGGCTTGCTCGTGTAGGCACTGACATAGCACATCGTCAGATGCATAGAGAGAAAGTAACTGGCAACATCAGCGATGTAGTTCAGGCTGCCCCCAAGAAAAGGCAGCTCCAGTGCACTGCTCCTCAAGGCCTCGCACCATGACTATGGAAGATAAGATAGGTAAACATCATCCTCACCAATCTGTTACAAAGAAATGATATATTGACCAAAAAAATTTAAAAGGTAGCTTAGGCAACATACATAACAAACATCTGAACATATATGAGTACAATGTCCGTGTCTTGCTACGAAACATAAACGGGAAGAAAAGAAAAAAAATATAATGGACCGACTTCCTTGATCCATCAATTGAGTAGGAGGTATGGTAACAACGAAAATTACATAACGAACCAAATAACGCCGACGTCTCAAACGTCTCCCAATTCATCATGATGATCACGGCCTGCAACTGCATGTTCGAGATCTTGAGATTTTGCACCCTGCCATTCTCTCCCTCCTCTCTATTCTCTACCCAGGATTTGCTGGCGCTGCCGTCCCACGAGCGACCTACGCCGCCGCCGAGCTCCATCCATGCCTCTATCCCACGAGCGACATCCGTGCTACCGCCGATCACCAGCCGCAGGTCCAAAAAATTCCTTACACTATTGAGGTCCTGTTTGGCAGCAAACATACTAAAATAACAAAATCCCATAATCTTTGGCCATGCATCGACATTCTACAATTCCAGATTGAACCAAAACAAACAAGACAAATGGCACGCGCGATTCCAGCAGCATGTCAGTTTTCCGTTTATTTATTTCAAGAAAAATCACAAGACATAAATAAAAAACCACAAGATCCTATGCTGATCTTCACAGCATTTTGTAACAAAAGATACTGAAATAAAAAACAATCTCATTAACTTTGTCTATGCATTGTCATTCTAGGCTGTACTAAACAAACAAGACAAATTGCACAACAACATGATCCTATGATGACCTTCATAACATTTAGTAACAAAAGATACTGAAATTTTTTTTAAAAAATCATTGTCTTTGTCTACACATTTTAATTCTAGACTGTACACAACAAACAAGACAAATTGCATGACAGACAGCAAAATGTCAGTTCGGCAGATATTCATTCAAAGGTAAAAAGAGATGAACCAACAAATGGGATTACTGGGTGATGATCACAATAAAAACAATTGCTACCACGAAGATGATAAGTGATTACCTCATATGAATAATGATTATGAAGATCAATGGATGATAAAAAGCAGGTCTAGAAAGAAAATAAAAATGATGAGATCAAATAATTATCCTGGCATATTTTTGTACCATTACAATAATATATTTGGATACGCCAAAAATAATTATTGATTTCACACTAAAAAAAAGGAATTCTCATTGACTCACTTGTGAGGAGAGAACGATCTACATTCATTTGAGTACCTGAACAGCTTCAACAACTGAATGATCAATTTCTCCGCAATAGTTCAATAACGTTTCACCGATCTTTTTTCCAAAGTCCTTATGGAGGGTATCTTGTGTGTTGGTATTGATAGTAAGTTCATTGCAGTTGATCAGTAAACAAAACATATCTACAACTACAAGTCTACAGGTCAGGGAATAACCCAGATAAACAATTGCTGATTACAACCGTAAAAAATGGATACTCATGGACTCTTATTATATTTCTATCCTTATTAGATTCTAAATTAGAAAAATGAAGTCGAGTATGACACCAAATCTGTAAATTAAGAACTGGTAGATTGAGAAATTCCTTGTTTGTTTACATGAAAAAAAGACAATTATATATTAAACTACAGAGGTATTATGTTGACAAACGTTTGAAATGTTGCAAACCTGACCACAATATTCGACTCCTGTGCTTTTTAATTTATCTGAAACAATCTAAACAATGTCTGGAAGTGCTTTGACAGGGAGAGTACTCAAGTAATCATCAGTCTGTAACAAATACATGTAGAAATGATAGGCTATTAAGAAACCAGAAAAAAAAATCACGAAAGCAAATAAGTAATCTGAATTCAACCACCAACAAGCTTGTATAAATGAGTGTAAACCACCTCCCAGTGCGACGCATGAGTTGTAATTAATAAAAATCCAATTTTTCTCCTCGGAGACTTTTATATGAGAGTATGGGACCCATATCCAAAGCTTATATTTCATTTACACATCATACATTCCCAAACTAATAGCAATTAATATCTTATATGGTGTCGTTAGTCAGACCTAATATACCTAGGGAGACGATTGCAGGTAAGATTTTTCTAGATTATTAGTACGTGAACTTTATTTGTAAATAAGGAATTGTGGTTCACCTCTCAATTACACAAAGGTCTAAGCCTTGCAGCTAACAGAAGAACGATAATGCATAATTCACAATACTCTAAACTCGTTTTATTGCTTCAAGAACAAATTCATCAACTATAATGGCCGATTTTGCCTGTAAGAATTTTGTGCATGCAATTCCTCCGGAATTCCTACAAAAAATCGTTGGTCCAAATAGGCCCTAATTCAAAATCAGCTAGTACATAGTGCTACTGCATTGTGCATGAGCATATACCTTCTCGGAGGAAATAAAGTATTGTCCATTCGGCTTTGCAAATCTGGTAGCTAAACGAGCTAGCAGCATGTTTTCACCAATACTTGCACTGGCAGTGCACTTGTTGTATTAAAAATCTCATTTCTGATCCTCCATGTTATTTCCTCTGGATTATCGTGTTTGCGATCAGTCATATCCAGAAAAGCATCATTGCAGCTTAAAGCCTAAATTTTGCAACATATCATTAGACTTGTGGGTGTACATCAGCAATAATTGTGCAGGAATGTATCAGCATGAATACATGCTGAGTAAGGATGAATAATCCAGAGCAAACCTGAATGTTGCTGATATATTTATGCAAAATACCATAGAATTCATCAGCAACCTACAATTATTCCAACATCTTAATTATAAAAAATGAGTGTTTTAACAAAAGTAGGTGAGAATATGTGGATTGTTGATCATCAATGGTAAAATGAAAGAAATACCTTCCCATACGCATCAAAGTTATAAGGACCGATCATTAGGTGAGGGCATCGAGTTTTGGCACCTCTAACAAACATGCCAGCCTTTATCCCTGGAATCCACAAAAGAGGACATCATCTATGCTTAAATTAAATGTGTTCAAACAACCAGATTTGAAGTTCCCATCGAAACTGAATAAAATAAAAGCACCATAGTTTCGTGCAGGATAGTTTGCTGATGATATTTCTACAGTTCCTTTAGGATTGTCAGAGTGACAAACTGCTACTGGTTTATCCTGTAGTTCTGGCATATTTTTTGATGACTACAGATACAAAGGCAGTCACGGAATTGCAGAAATATAATGTTAAGCATCAAGATGACAAGTATAGGACAAACAGTTTTGAGACCGGGATAGATGTAGGAAGGGGAGGGGATCCCCTTCCTACCAACAAGCAGAAGACGTCAACCAAACTGGCGACCAGATCAAACGGTGAGAGGTCTAACCTGCGGCGGAGATGCGGGGCGTCGAGGCAGATCCGTCTCGGCCTGGCGGTGTGCAGGTGCAGTGACGGCGGTGACGCACTGGAGAGGCGGTCGGCGAGCTCTCGGCAAGGTGCAGTAGCGGTGGCGGCGCTCGGGGTTTTCGACTGTTTTGGGGAATCGAGAGAGCTGGGGGTTTTGGCTTTGTTTGGGGATCGAGAGGGAGACGTGGGTAGGAGGATGCACTGGATGAGGGAGAGGGAGGGGCAGAGGTGGCATAGCTAGGGTTTCAAGTAAGGGGGGGAGGACACTAGGCGCCACATCCGCCGTGTTGTTTGAAGCAGAGGACGGGCAAGCGCCGTTGCCGGGCTGCTCGGTGGAGAGGGCCCGCCGGCGGCGGCTGGGAGAGGCCGCGGGCGCTGGCGCCGAGGCATCGCGAGTAGGGAGAGGAGGGTAACGCCGCCTGAGCATAGGGGACAGGGGCGCCGCCGCTCGCGCGTTGAGGAAGAAGTACGTGGGCGGCGCGCCGGCCGCCCCTATTCACACGCATCGCAGAGGAGACAAGAGAGAGATCGGGAAGAGGGAGGTCTGGTTGGGAGAGATTGAAAGGAAGGGAAGATGCGAGAGGAGGAAGCCGTAGCCGCCATCGGCCGAGGAAGGATGGCTGGAAACCCTAGATAGGAGGGGGGGGAAGCACGCGGGGAGGAGCGGTGGCACCGGGGTGGGTTGGAGGCGGCGGTGGAGAGGATGCGGCGGCGGTGGAGAGGAGGCCGCGGCGGCGGGGAAGGTAGAGAAAGGGAAGGGCGGCGGAGGGAGAGAGGGAGCATGGGAGGTGGGAGGTGGGAGGTGGAGGGAGAGATGGAGCGGGGCGGCGGTTATGCGGGGCCGCGGGGGCGAGGCGGGAGCAGCCGAGCAGGGGAAACCCTAAGGCGGCGGCGGGGTGAGAAGGGAATTGGGGTGGAGATCCAACGGTGCGCAGAGACCAGTCCTGGTTGGATGGTTCAGATTAAAAGTTCGAACTACGACCACCATGACCATAAGGTGCTTTGATATAGTAGAGAGGAGATAGAGATACTTCTAAGAGTACTATAGCTCCAATATATATATATATATGTATGTATGTATGTATGTATGTATGTAGAGAGAGAGAGAGAGTTGGGCTAGCGTAGATTTCAATCTACGGATCCCTCCGTAGACTTCGACGGGTTTTTAAAATTTGACAACTTTAGTGATCGATCCAAACCGTTCATCTTGTTCATCTTGTCAAAACATAGCCACCAACCAAGTTTCGTATTTTTTTGAATTTGTTTGCTATTTGTTTTCTAATTTTGAAAATCAGCTTTCTAAATAGTCGTGGAGCGTCCAAAAAAACTGATTTTCAAAATTAGAAAAAAAATAGCAAACAAATTTGAAAAAATACGAAACTTGGTTGGTGGCTATGTTTTGACAAGATGAACAAGATCAACGGTTTGGATCGATCACTAAAGTTGTCAAATTTTAAAAACCCGTCGAAGTCTACGGAGGGATCCGTAGATTGAAATCTACGCTAGCCCAACTCTCTCTCTCTCTCTACATACATACATACATACATACATACATATATATATATATATTGGAGCTATAGTACTCTTAGAAGTATCTCTATCTCCTCTCTACTATATCAAAGCACCTTATGGTCATGGTGGTCGTAGTTCGAACTTTTAATCTGAACCGTCCATCTCGCGTGTTGTAATCTGCTCCGTTTGATCTTATGTTTAGATGATGACACGTGTCGCTTTAAATGAGATTTCCCACGCGCGCGTGCATGCAACAAAATTCTCCCGTAACGTGCGGGCTTGCCCTCCATGCATGCATGCAAAGATGACGTCATACATGCAACTACTATTGATACATTTTTTGACCGTAATTTTTTTTGAAATGTCGAATTGACAAACCGTTTTCACACCGTATTTCTGACATTTTTTCGAACAAATCTAGACCGGTCTCATTTTTTAAAAATTGCTTTACTACAATTGTGAGCAGCACATTACTACTCATTATGGAACACTTTATTACAATGTTTGTATAGTTAAAGTATGAAGTATTATACAGTGGCTTATAGTAATAAAGTGTTGTACATAGAGTAGTAAACCTTTAGTACAATACTTTACCACTACTTATGAAAACCACGACTTATGAACAATTTTACTACAACATTTGTACAGGCAAACATTTTACTACTATTTATGAAACACTTTACTATAACGTTTGTACAGACGTAAAGTAGTAATAGTATTGTGTAGGCGGAGTACTGTACATATACTGTAAAGTATTAAACACTTAATAGTAAAGCATTATTCATGATTGTAATAAAGCAAAAATTAAGAGTGAGACCGGTCTAGTTTTGTTCGAAAAAATGTCAGGAACACGATGGCGCAAACGGTTTTTCGATTAAAGCTTCCAGTGAAAAAATATGATAAAAAAGAAAAAATAATATGTATGCATGCATGCATGCAAGGGAGGAAAGGAGGAAGCTCTGCGTGGGTGCAGTGGTGCAACGGGAGGGCGCACGCGGCTACATGGGAAGAAAGATGAACACATGTCGCGTTTTAAATGTAGGAGCACTTTAGTTATTATACTCCTAGGAGTATTTTAGTCTTCATGTGAGTAAGGATACGTTACACCTAGGAGTACCATAACTACGATACTCCCAAATTTGCCACTGACCACCTATTTTACGTATCAGTTTCAATTTTGTGTTATACTATCATAAATCAGTAAAACATCGCATACGATGTAGAAAAGTGACTACTGCATAGCAGTAAAGATAATATGTAATTAATATTCGATGCAGTGAGGCCGCATGCGGTGTGACTTCGAATATATATTTTTTTTGTTATAATTTTTCTCTGGTAGCTTCGATGATCGAATGGTTTGCACCAATGTGTTACGAATATTTTTTTCAAACAAAACAAGACCCCACTTGCCATACTAAAATTGTTAACAATATTTTACTACACCAACGAGTTGTACTTACTATTTTCATGATATATTTTACTACGACAGAGAATATAGCTCATAAAAATATTTTTACTAGTGTTGATATGTGATGTAGTATAGTATTGTACAACGAAACACTTTGCTACAACGCCTGTATAGAAAAGTAGTAAAAGTACTGTATGAGCGGAGTATTGTGCACGTATTGTACAGACGGAGTACTGTACGCTGGCTAGTGGTGAAGTAATGAACATATAGTAGTAAAGCTTTGTTCACAATTGTAGTAAAGCATTGTTCAAAGTATTGAACACAGAGAACACTAGCTAGTGGTAAAATTTTACTTTACTATATCATAAGAAACAATTTACTGCTACTTATGAAGCACAACATCTGTACAAGTAAAGTAAAAAGAGTATTGTACAATGAAGTATTGCACACGTACTGTACAAAAAAGAAGTGGTAAAGTATTAAACACAAAGTAGTAAATTTTTGTTCATTGTTGTAGTAAAGAAAATTTTAAAAAGTGAATCCGGTCTAGTTTTGTTCGAAAAAATGTTAGGAACACGATGGCGCAAACGGTTTGTCGATTGGCGCTTCCAGTAAAAAGATATGAGGAAAAAAGAAAAAAATGCCACACATGCATGGCATGCAAAGGGATTAGGGGAGAGTACGTGTGCATGCACGCGCGTGGGATGGAAGAGGACAGGTGTCATGTTTTAAATATTAGAGTATTTTAGTTATAATACTTCTAGGAGTATTCTCGTCTTCGTGTGTGTGTATCTCTCTCTCTCGGTCGCCTGTGCTCCACGGCTTGGCCCGCCGCCGCCTCACCACGTCCTGCGCCGCCCGCCGCCCGCCGCCCGCCGTCCTCTGCCCGGCCATTCTTCCGGCGGTTGGCACCTCTACCGCCGGCGGAGGAGGAGGAGGAGGAGGAGGAGGGGGTGAGGTGGATCAAGCACTACTCCTCGGCGGAAAGCATACTGGTCGTCGGGGACGGCGACGGCGACGAAGACTTCTCCTTCTCGCGGGCGCTGGCCACCGCGTTTGGCTCCGACGAGAACCTCAGTCGCGACATTCCTAGACTCGTACGGTTCGTCCCCGCCCTTTCTGCTCTCCTTATTCCCCAGTTTGTACATACTACTAGTACCAACTAGGATCTGTGATGATGTAACTATGGAGGAATGGTGTGCGTGCAAGAGCAGCATGCTTTGTTGATTGATTTGAGGATTATAGAAAAATGTGGCATCATTTGTTACTTAAAAAAGGATTCTTGTGCATTAATATGAACAGTGTAGGAAAATCCAACTGTTAGTTGTCTTACAGAAGGATTCTTCTTCATTTTATTATCATATAAGATGAATGTTATTATTGGTTCAGTATAGTTTTATGCCTCTTAATTATGAATAGATGCATTTTGATCCGTAAGAGAAGATGTATTTTTTGAAGATATTGGTATTTTCAGCATGACAACCAGGCAAGACCTGTATGACAGTTTAGTAATGAACTTTAAAAGATAGGGCAACATCGTTGCTCTTGTTAGTAGCCTGTGGTTTTATCCCCGAAGGTCATTTGATAGGCACCGTATTGTAAGGAATTTGAAGAAAATTTAACTAGGCTGTTTTGCTATAACTAGATGTAGTAACAAGATTAGGAGGTTTTTGAGTGTGAAGATTAATTTGGTATGTCAGGCTCATATTTTTTCCCCCTTGAAATGTGAAAGTAAAGGTTGTTATGTTGTCGCTGTTGCATATTGTCATGATCTGGAAAGAAGGTCTGAAACGAATTGACAAATTTTGATTGGTTATGTATAGTTTTATGCCTCTTACTTATGAATAGATGTATTTTGATCAATAAGAGAAGATGAATTTTGAGAAGATATTGGTATTTGAAACATGAGAAGTAGGTAGGACTTATGTGACAATTTACTAATGAACTGAAAAATATAGCGCAATATCGTTGCTGTCATTCTCTTAAAAAAGGGGTCTGAAATGTTTTATGGGTGAAGGAAAAAAGTTATTTCTTTTTCAAATCTGAACATGATGTTGTATGGGTGAAGGAAAAAAGTTCTTTTTTTTTTTGAAATTTGAACATGTGTTCTGAAGATGTTGAGAGGTAGTACACGTTCATTATCTCTCCCCCCCTCTCTCTCTCTCTCCCTCTCTCTCTGTGCTGTGCATGTACTCTTTCCAAATTACATTAAGCAATATTAAAGTTAGTTCTCTCAATTTTTTATTTTAGTTTATGAATTAATCTTTCTGTAATTCAGATTTTTGAATTTTTAAGTTGGCTATCAGAATCTTTAGTATGCATAGGATTACTTATATATGGCAATCAGAGCTCTCCTCAACAATTTCATTTAGTGTTCACTCTATGACATATTTGATAAATATGAAATTCAATTATCTGAATTTTTAAGGGATTATGGAGAGATGGTTAGTTATCCTTTGTAAGATATATTGGGGAGAGTTTGTCATGTTCAATGCATGTTATCTAAATGGTACTTTTTTATTTTGCTGATGGGCACCTGATATGTACTTTGAAGGTGAGTCTGTATTTACATGTAGCAGATGATTTTTGAGGGCCAAAATTGTTGCAGTATCCATAGCCTGAACGCATGCTTTTGCAGGATGAAATTAGTTAAATGTACATATTTATTTGAGCTAGGATGTTATGACGTATTTTTTTAAAAATTTTGGGAGCCACACGCCGGATTGTGGTTTTTTTGTTATGACATACAATTAATAAGTTATTCGTTTTTTAAACTATGTTGGTAAATCATGTAGTTAATGTTATTGTTCTATGTATGAAGGCATGGCCGATATTAGTGCAGAGTGTCTAGAGGAGTACTATGAAATAGTGAGCAAGACGTTTGTCAGCGAGGAAGATGGTTACCAATTCTATAACAAATATGCTTTGGACAAAGGGTTTAGTGTTCGGAGAGGCTATGTTGAGTGGGACGAAGGGAACGTGGAGTTAACTTTGAGGAAATTTGTGTGTAGTTGTAAGAATAGGTTTAGTTTTGGTATTGATGACGAAGGCTAATGACACTTTTTAGTAGTTTCTCTTTGCTTTATTTGTGTGAGTCTTCGGTCCTGCCTGCCTGCCACATCTACATCAAGCTCGAGCATCGACAAGAATCAAGACAAGAGTACATGAGCACATTTCCTAGTCTACCTAGCCTAAAGCCCAAGCTTGTCAAGCCAAGTTCATTGCCAATCCTTGCCAAAGCCAAAGTCAAGCCATGTTAAGTCTTTGACCCATGTGTTCCCTTGATTGAGCTTAGTGGCCAAAGATCTTCCACATCAGTTCCTAAGTTGTGTCTAAGCACCCTAACCATGCCCTAGACGCATTAGAAGCAAAGCTAAAGCCTTAGAACAAAGGAGTGCAAGAGAGAGGGTAAGTGAGCCAAGCTAAGTGCTGAAACAGGCTCATCGGGCGCGTCCGGCAAGCCTCCGGACGCGTCCGATCACTGGGTCACAGGGCAACCCGAGGTCAAGCCAAATTCCAGTGCCTTTCAGCCCTCATCGGACGCGTCCGATGAAATGTGTCTGAACAGCCTTAAGATCCCCAGCGACTAAGTCCCAGCTGCTCCGAAATGCACCCTTTCTATCGGACGCGTCCGACGAGGGCCAACTTTTTCACCTCGTGCATATCGCCCAGCGCCCACCATTCATCGGGCGCGTCCGATGACCCCATCGGACGCGTCCGATGGATGAGTCCGAGCACCAGTCGACTCCAATCTTAGCCATCCGATCTCTTCTCGGGCTAATCTTAGCCATCCACTTCCAGGTCGGTTTCTAGGGGTATATATACACCAAATTCCGTGGATTCCAACTTGAGGCTTCCATTTGCAACCACCCACTCCCAAGATTGAAGAGAGAAGAGAGGAGAGAAGAGAGGAGCCTCCCATGGTGCTTCCCCCACAAGCCACCATGTCCCTCCACGTTTGAGCTCGGATTTGGGAAGGAGAAGGTAGGAGGAAGAAGGTAATCCCCTCCCCAAGTTTTCCCATTGGTCTTCCCTAGGTTTTTCCTTGTCCATGGCTAGTTTCCTTGAGCAAACCCTAGTTTCCATTGCCTATTCCATATGAGCTCGGGATTGAGAGAGAGTTGAGAGGGTGAGGAAGGGAAGAAGAGGGAGAAGGTCTAGAGTCCTGTCGGTACATAAAGTACCAGGGTACAAAGGATCCAAAGGAAGGCAGCGAGGCCACCACGAGTCAGGTGGGCGATCAGACCCCAGCGTGTGGGCGAGCCCTTGTCCGTCCAAGCAACAAGCGAGGTCTCCATGTGTCAGGCGGGTGACCAGGCCCCAGCACGCGGACGGGCCCTCCTCCGTGCAGCGGCGAGGCTCACACACGTCGAGTGGGTGACCTAGCCCCGGCGCATGGGGCAAGGCCTCTCTCCCCAGCACGCGGACAATCCCTCCACTGGCAGGTGGGGCCCGTGTGGCAGGAAGCGTCATAGGAGAGACTTCTCGGTGAAGGCTCTCTCCACTGCGAGAGACAAGGGCAGTTAAGGCGGCGTCACGCGAGGAGCCCAAGAGGATGATGATTACGGTCACTGTAGACCTGACAAGGCTGACAAGGGTCACTGTGGCTCTGCAAAGTTGAGGAAGAGAAGACTTTTGCCTCTCCGGCCCAGTCGCCCGTGTCAGACGGAGGCGACGGCTGCTCAGTCCAACTTGCAGGCGCACTACGGTTGGTTTAGAAGTGTAATTCGCGGACCGGCATAGGCAACAGAGGGTGGCTTCCTCAGTTTCCCTTTCTCTTTCTTGTCACATCTGTTGTACTTGCTCTCTCTCTCTCTCGGAACCAACTCCAAAGCAGTATAAAAGGGAGTTCGAGAGAGCAAAGAGGGGTTGGAACCTGTACGAGTTCACCATTCATAATACACACAAGAAAAGAGCTAGGAGCTCAGCAGGAGTAGGACTATTATCCGAATCAGGGGGTCCGAACTGGGTAAATCGCTTTGTCGCTCTTTCCTGTGCTCCCACTCTCAAATTGGAAGGATCCTGCCGATCGGCTAGCCCGGTAGAAATTTGATTAGTGTGCGATCACCCGGATCCGGTAAGAAACACGCTGTCAGTGGCGCGCCAGGTAGGGGGCGCTAGCATCGGTTAGGATCTCTGACCTTCTTCAAGCTCGGAAATAGCGGATCTCCGGACCAGAGTGGAGGCGGATACGACGGGTGGGAACCCGCCGTCTCCGGCGCACGGAGGAAACAACCGGCCGGCTGCCGGCACGCCCGTGGAGGAGGCTGGTAACAACCTGGTCAGGCGGCGCCTGGCCATGGAGGAGTGCTCCCCAGCACAAAACCTCTGTCCGCCGGCATCTTATGAGAAATCAAAGTCTTTGGGTTCCACGGGGAGTATGGTCGCAAGGCTGAAACATAAAGGAATTGACGGAAGGGCACCACCAGGCGTGGAGCCTGCGGCTTAATTTGACTCAACACGGGGAAACTTACCAGGTCCAGACATAGCAAGGATTGACAGACTGAGAGCTCTTTCTTGATTCTATGAGTGGTGGTGCATGGCCGTTCTTAGTTGGTGGAGCGATTTGTCTGGTTAATTCCGTTAACGAACGAGACCTCAGCCTGCTAACTAGCTATGCGGAGCCATCCCTCCGCAGCTAGCTTCTTAGAGGGACTAGTCGCGTAGCGTAACAACCATCTGCTGCATGCCAAAGAGGGCAAACGACGAGACGGGTTGCCCGCGTGCTCTTCTCCCGGGCTGTGGGTCCCCTGGGAGATACAGTTCGTTCCGGTCAAGGCCGGAGAAAGTGCGGTGGGACATGGAAACTATCGCCATTCGCCCGCGGGTAAGCGGATTACCTGAGGGACCTTCTCTCGGGATAAGGATAGCCCAGGAGGTACGTGGTCCCCTAGTGTTTGACCCGGTCAAGCCCGGGGCAACCGCTGGCGTTTTAGACGCTTCCGTCAGTACGGCCGGGAACGGCCTCTTGGATTCTCGTGTGATGGGCCCGTATGGAATCGGCCCAAGGCCCGTCCCAGAATGGGCCGTTTACCAATCACCAACACAGGCGGTATTGTAGTAGAAGAAGGTGTTTCCGAAAGGGTAGGTGGAGAGAAACATGCTGTGGAGGAACAAAGTGGAGACAGACAATATGTAGCTGACATGGGAGAGATTAACGAAGCAATTATGGATGATATAAACAATGATGATGCACAAGCGATGCAGGAGGAATAGCTGCAAATGGATGATGGTTCAAGTGATGAGGAAGATAGGGCTATTCCAGAAGAATGGGATAGAAGCAATTCAAATGATCTTCCACAAGAATAGATCGTCAACTATCATTGGGGCGAGTGAGGTGCGTGAAGGAAAAATATATGGTTCAAAGGAGGCTGTGCAAAATGTTGTGAAGATGTGGTCTATGCATATGTAACGACAGTTCAAGGTAGACAAATCTGACAAGAGTAGGTATGTGGTCCGATGTATGCAGAATGATTGCGAGTTTATGGTGCATGCGAGTAAGTCTAAATTTGCTTTGAAGTGAGATTTCAAGCGTGCACCCACACACATGTATCTTGAGTGGCATGCTGCAGGAACATCGTAACATGAGTTCAACCTGGATTGCTGCTATTTTGAAGCAAAAAATCATTCAAAAGTAGGATATAGCAGTCCAGTTTATTATGAATACATGTGAAACGAGGTTTAGATATAAGATAGACTATAAAAAAGCATGGAGCGCTAAACAGAAGGCATTGGTATCTCATTATGGTAGCTATGAAGCTAGGTACGATAATCTGCCTCACCTGTTGTAGGTCTTGAAAACAAGAAATCACGGCATGTACTTCATTGAAGAGTTATGTTGTTCGCATCTGGATAAATTGTCTGCACGTAAGCAAATTGACTAAGGTCTACCCCATTCGGACCTTCCATGATATTACCATGACCATAATGGATGACAAATGGTAACGTATTCATTATCTGAAATTAACGAAAAATTAAGTACTCCATTATTAATACCTACAAAGATAACTATACTGTTAAATTATCTATTATATTATCTGCTAAAAACAATACTCAATTATTGATAACTACAAAATTACCCCTAAGATGCGCGACGTTAAAGATAACTACAGTTAGGGCTGGAACTTTAGCTCGAAGCTCGCGAGCTGCTCGGGCTCGGCTCGGTAAAAGCTCGGCTCGTTTGTAAATGAGCACGAGCCGAGCCTCATTTTCAGCTCGTGGCCATTAGCGAGCCGAGCCGAGCCAGAGGCTGGCTCGCTCGGGCTCGGCTTGTTTTGGCTTGTTTAACTGTTGCTGCTAATTATTTCATCTCTTAACCATTAGAAAATGACATATCCTATTGCCAAAAGGTTCATAAAATAGCCCAAAACCCACATATGCATGAACAAATTATTTTGATACTCAAATGTACAATACTAACTTATATTTTGCAATGGTTGATGCCTTAAAAGGTTGGAAGATTAATATTTTCCCTGGCTCACGAGCGCTCGTGAACAGCTCGCGAGCTTCCAACGAGCCGAGCCGAGCCCAGTTTTCAACTCGGACACCCTGCTGAGCTCGGCTCGGCTCGGCTCGGTAACGAACCAGAGGCTGGCTCGCTCGAACTCGGCTCGTTTCCACCCCTAACTACAGTACTAAATTATCTACTATACTATTAGTAATATAATTAAAGATTGACTATCCTACCATGGTTTCAAATATATATTAAGAAAAATAAACAGTACAAATATATTAAAAAATAATTTTTTTACTGTACTTACCAACAACAGTTTGTTCGCGGCTTCCTTATACTCACTCCCTCAACTAACTTCTCTCTAGGTGAGAATGACGCTTTCTACTGTGTACAAGGTAGCGGCAGCGGTGAGAATGGAGCTCTCGGCTAGACGGTCGTACGGTGGAAGAAGGTTTCTCATACAAGCTACCTCAATGCGGTCGCCCGCAGGGCGCCCGCGGCGACTAGTATGACGTTCGGTGCCTTGCCTCGCGGAACTCGGCCATAGAGTTTGAGAGTTTACGCCTATGGAATGGTACCGTTCGGCTCTTGGTCCCAGATGCTGTTCATGCTATAGTGTCATGGTCCTTGGGCGTCGCGTACCCAACGATGGCTGTTTTGATCCACGATAGCCGGTTCGGCCTTGGACATACCACGCCACACTCTGGCTATGATGCGCCACTGTCGGCGCTGCCTAGTCAAGGAGGACGTGCTATGTACTTGGTTGATTCTGCTAGTAGTCATGTGCTTGTCTCAAATATTAAGCCATGCATGTGGAAGTATGAACTAATTCAGACTGTGAAACTGCGAATGGCTCAATAAATCGGTTATAATTTGGTTGATGGTAAGTGCTACTCGGATAACCGTAGTAATTCTAGAGCTAATATGTGCAACAAACCTCGACTTTCAGGAGGGGCGCATTTATTAGATAAAAGGCTGACGCGGGCTTCGTCCGCCGATCCGACGATTCATGATAACTCGACGGATCGCATGGTCTTTGTGCCAGCGACGCATCATTCAAATTTCTGCCATATCAACTTTCGATGGTATGATAGGGGCCTACCATGGTGGTGACTAGAAACAGAGAATTAGGGTTCGATTTTGAAGAGGGAGCCTGAGAAACGGTTACAACATTCATGGAAGGAAGCAGGCACGCAAATTGCCCAATCTTGACATGGGGAGGTAGTGACAATAAATAACAATAACGGACGCTTTAGTGTCTGGTAATTGGAATGAGTACAATCTAAATCCCTTAACGAGGATCCATTGGAGGGCAAGTGTGGTGCCAGCAACGGCGGTAATTCCAGCTCTAATAGCGTATATTTAAGTTGTTGCAGTTAAAAAGCTCATAGTTGGACCTTGGGCCGGGTTGGCCGGTCCGCCTTGTGGCGAGCACCGACCTACTCGACCTTTCTGCCGGCGATACGTTACTGGCCAACTAGCTGGGTCGTGCCTTCGGCGCCGTTACTTTAAAGAAATTAGAGTGCTCAAAGCAAACCATCGCTCTGGATACATTAGCATGGGATAACATCATAGGATTCAGCTCCTATTGTGTTGGCCTTCGCGATCGGAGTAATGATTAATAGGGACAGTCTGGGCATTCGTATTTCATAATTAGATGTGAAATTTTTGGATTTATGAAAACGAACAATTGCAAAAGCATTTGTCAAGGATGTTTTCATTAGTCAAGAACGAAAGTTGGTGGCTCGTGACGACAGCTCTTCCTGCAAAGCTGGCCAGCAACAGACCAAATGTGAACCTCCCAAAATCCAGTGGTGGCAGCAATGCTGCACGCAGCACGACGCTGCCTACAAAGAATAGAACAAAGATGTAGCTCCCCAAATTCGGTGGGGCAGCAACGCAGCCATGCAACCCAGCGCTAAAGAAGCTAAACATGTGGTCAATATTGTTTTCTATTGTTATTATCTGGTTTTAAGTCATAGCAGCCATGAAGCCCAGCGCTGCATCAGATGTTGTATGAGATGAATGAGATGTTAAGAGCGTACAAACCTACCTCGCTATGTATGCGCTTTTTTTTTATTGTTATTGTTCTTCATTGCTATCTTTTTATTTCTTTTGCATTTGAATTTGCATATATAACTAGTAAGCGTGCAAAGCATTGTTCTTCATCGCCACTTTTTTGGATTATTTCTTTTGCATTTGAATTTGCATATATAACTAGTAAGCGTACATAGCATGTTTTGCTGTAATGGAATCGCTTCGTGCTTACAGCAATCACAATTCAAATTGCTACTTTTCATTGAGTAACATCATTTCTTTGATTTTTCATTGAATCTTTTTTGGGTTTCACCAAAGTAGCAAAGCTTTGTTACTTATAGGACTCCGCCGGCACCTTATGAGAAATCAAAGTCTTTGGGTTCCGGAGGGAGTATGGTTGCAAAGCTGAAACTTAATGGAATTGATGGAAGGGCACCACCAGGCGTGGAGCCTGCGGCTTAATTTGACTCAATACGGAAAAACTTACTGGGTCCAGACATAGCAAGGATTGATAGACTGAGAGCTCTTTTGACGGAAGAGCACCACCAGGAGTGGAGCCTGCAGCTTTATTTGACTCAACACGGAGAAACTTACCAGGTCCAGACATAGCAAGGATTGACAGACTGAACTCTTTTTTGATTATATGGGTGGTGGTGCATGGCCGTTCTTAGTTGATGGAGCGATTTGTCTGGTTAATTCCGTTAATGAACGAGACCTCAGTCTGCTAACTAGCTATGCGAAGCCATCCCTTCGCAGCTAGCTTCTTAAAGGGACTATGGTCGTTTAGGCCACGGAAGTTTGAGGCAACAACAACAACAAATATGATGTCCCTTCCCCTCCTTGTCCTAGGCAACCCTAAAACAAAGTCCATAGAAATATCCTCCCAAGGTGCTAGTAGTTACTCCATTTGCTAAGTTGTACATGGGATTTACAAACCATATAATTTTTTTTAAAAAAATTCATGTAACATCAAAATGCAACGAAACTACAAAAAATGGATCCGTATATTCAAATAAAGGATACACAAAAGGTTTTGAATTTTTTTTCATTTTTATCAAATTTTAAATTTCTTAAATAAACAAGAAAACATTAAAAAAGATTTTTTAATTTTAAAATAAAATAAAATTTGTTCAATTGTAAAAAATATTTAATTTGAAATTTTCGTTTTCCACCAAATTTTGAATTTTAAAAATGAAGACCAAAATGTTCAAAAGAAGTTAAACGGTTCCATTTTATTATCTATTTTGTAGATTCAATATTTCAAAAAAATTGAATTGTTTGTGTTTACCATTTAAAATCCAAAATTAGACCAAAAAATAATTTCTATACTTTTCCTATAGTATGATTTCAAGTTTAAAATTTGCGATAAAACTTTGAAAACTCATCGTATTGTTGTTGGTGTTTTAGCACCTAAAAATGGAACGATTGGTTTGTGAAAAAGAAAAACATACAACTTGTTAGGAAAATTTTCATATTTATTTTCGAAAACAAAAACGATGTATAATTTAAAAATTCTATAAAAAAGAAAAAAATTGTGGATCCTCCTGCCTGGTATAACTACGGTTCCATTTTTGTAATTTCGTTATGTTTTCGATGTTACATTTTTTAAGAAAACAAATCGTGCAAAACACGCTAAAACCAGTCGGAAAGAAAGATGAGCTAACATCATAGGATTCTGCAACTATTGTGTTGGCCTTCGAGATCAGAGTAATGATTAATAGGGACAGTTGGGGGCATTCGTATTTCATTGTCAGAGGTGAAATTCTTAGTTTATGAAAGACGAACAACTGTAAAAGCATTTGCCCAGGATGTTTTCATTAATCAGAAACGAAAGTTGGGGGCTGGAAGACGATCAGATACCGTACTAGTCTCAACCATAAACGATGCCGACCAAGGATCGGCGGTTGTTGCTATAGGACTCCGCCGGCACCTTCTGAGAAATCAAAGTCTTTGGGTTCCGGGGGGGGAGGGGAGTATGGTCGCAAGGCTGAAATTTAAAGGAATTGACGGAAGGACACCACTACGCGTGGAGCCTGTGGCTTAATTTGACTCAACACGGGGGAACTTACCAGGTCCAGACATAGCAAGGATTGACAGACTGAGAGCTCTTTCTTGATTCTATGGGCGGTGGTGCATAGCCGTTCTTAGTTGGTGGAACGATTTGTCTGGTTAATTCTGTTAACGAACGAGACCACAACCTACTTACTAGCTATGCAGAGCCATCCCTCCACAGCTAGCTTCTTAGAGGGACTATGGCCATTTAGGCCACAGAAGTTTAAGGCAATAATAGGTCTGCGATGCTCTCAGATGTTTTGGGCCGCACGCGTGGTACTCTGATGTATTCAACGAGTATATAGCCTTGACCGATAGGCCCGGGTAATCTTGGGAAATTTCATCGTGATGGGGATAGATCATTGCAGTTCTTGGTCTTCCACGAGGAATGCCTAGTAAGCGCGAGTCATCAGCTCGCGTTGACTATGATTTCGGATGGACCAGCTGTTGAAATTTTGAAAAAGGGGGAGGAGAAAAGGAGGGTGAGTACAAATTGTACTCGCAAGTCGGGAAGTATGCAAATGTGGTTTAGTACAAGGAGGGCTTAGGATATTTTACGGAAATGCATTTATTGGCCTAGTTTTGGCAAAGCGATTTAGAAACAATAAATCTTAACATTTTCTTTGGGCTCTTCTCAAACGGTTCTCGCCATTTGACCTCAGTGCTACAGCGAGAACAAAATCCTTTCTCATTTTCTTTTCTCAAAATGGCTAGGTCCATTCCACGCGACACTTTCCGGTAGGCCGACCCCCAATCCGGAATGTAGCCGGTGGCACCTAACTCAAACGGAATCCTTCTCAAATCCTTTACTCATCTCAAATCCTTTGTTTAAAGCCCTTTTCTAAATTGGTTTTAAAATGAAGACGCTACCATATAATCAGTCCCTTCGCACGCTCATAATCGCGAGCACGGCTATCATGACAGTTTTAACTCTGCAGAGTGGGTACGCTTTACCCTCAAGAGGCTACGCACCGAAGGTGTTTCGCCACAAGACCGCTAACCACAAGGGCCAACGACCGAGCCCGTCCCATACCGGGGCTCGAGGTCGTACTGTTATGGCTCGGTTCATAGGATCATAGGATGAGCAGTCCTTAGACTAGGAGAGAGTTTAATATTTTAGCCCAGTTTTTGAAATGGTGCCGCACTGCACCAACCGACAAAATATCTCTCCCTAGTCGGAAGGTTTTTGAGGTAAGAGAAAAATCATTTCCTACTAAGCACGACGTTAGGAAGTCCGGAGACGCCGGCGGGGGCCTCGGGAAGAGTTATCTTTTCTGCTTAACGGCCCGCCAACCCTGGAAACGGCTCAGCCGGAGGTAGGGTCCAGCGGCCGGAAGAGCACCGCACGTCGCGCGGTGTCCGGTGCGCCCCCGGCGGCCCGTGAAAATCCGGAGGACCGAGTACCGTCCACGCCCGGTCGTACTCATAACCGCATCAGGTCTCCAAGGTGAACAGCCTCTGGCCAATGGAACAATGTAGGCAAGGGAAGTCGGCAAAACGGATCCGTAACTTCGGGAAAAGGATTGGCTCTGAGGGTTGGGCCCGGGGGTCCCGGCCCCGAACCCGTCGGCTGCCGGCGGATTGCTCGAGCTGCTCGCGCGGCGAGAGCGGGTCGCCGCGTGCCGGCCGGGGGACGGACCGGGAACGGCCCCTCGCGGGGCCTTCCCCGGGCGTCGAACAACCGACTCAGAACTGGTACGGACAAGGGGAATCCGACTGTTTAATTAAAACAAAGCATTGCGATGGTCCCAGCGGATGCTGACGCAATGTGATTTCTGCCCAGTGCTCTGAATGTCAAAGTGAAGAAATTCATCCAAGCGCGGGTAAACGCCAAATGCCTCTCTTAAGGTAACTATGACTCTCTTAAGGTAGCCAAATGCCTCGTCATCTAATTAGTGACGCGCATGAATGGATTAACGAAATTTCCACTGTCCCTGTCTACTATCCAGCCAAACCACAGCCAAGGGAACGGGCTTGGCGGAATCAGTGGGGAAAGAAGACCCTGTTGAGCTTGACTCTAGTCCGACTTTGTGAAATGACTTTACATATTTACCACGCCTTTACATATTTACTATGGCCCTTCCAGAAAACGCTGCCGACTGGGCGAAACGGCAGGGAAAAACACAGTGCGCACGCAGAAAAACTCGGCCGTGTGCTCCCGGCCACTCCGGTCAACGGCATAGCGGCGGCCCCTGTTGCCGGACTCTGGGAACGCCCTTGCGACTGGTGCGAAATGCAGCGCGCAGGATGGGCATGGCAAGGAAGGCACCGACTTGGAGCGCGCGGACCAAGAAGGGCAAGGAAGGCAGTAGGGCGTGGAAGGCCACGGCAGCCCACGCCTTGGCGCCGGCCAGAAACGGGCCAAAACACCGTGCCGCGGGGCCAAGTCACTTAGGAAAAGTCGGCTATCGTGAAAACGGGCATTTCACGACTTTCGGAGGCTAACGGTGCAAGACACTTGGAACGGCCTAGAAACGTGACCGAAACGAACTACACGACTTCCGGCTACTCACGGTGCCGAACTCCAGAAACTGGCCAAAAACAGGACCGAAACGCGTGAAAACGGCCGTTTCGATCGGGGAACACCGTGCCGTGGGACCAAGTCACTAAGGAAAAGTCGGCTATCGTGAAAACGGGCGTTTCACGACTTTCGGAGGCTAACGGTGCGGGACACATGGAACGACCTAGCAACGTGACCGAAACGGAATCAACGGCTTCCGGCAGCTCACGGTGCCGAACTCTAGAAACTGGCCGAAAACAGGACCGAAACGCGTGAAAACGGCCGTTTCGGTCGGGGAAACACCGTGCCGCGGGGCCAAGTCGCTAAGGATAAGTCGGGTATTGTGAAAACATGCGTTTCATGACTTTCGGAGGCGAATGGCGCGGGACACATGGAACGGCCCAGAAACGTGACCGAACCGAAGTCCACGGCTTTTGGCTGCTCACGGTGCCGAACTCCAGAATCTAGGCAAAAACAGGACCAACACGCGTGGAAACGGCCATTTTGGTCGGGGAAAAAACTGTACCATTTTTGATGAAGGACAAACCCCCGGGGTCCTAGAGGGATCGATGGCCCTAGGGTATAGTAGGGGGTGGCCGCACGGGCGTTGCCGAACCGGCCGAAAACGGGGCAGAACACCGTGCCACGGGGCCAAGTCACTTAGGAAAAGTTGGCTATCGTGAAAACGAGCGTTTCACGGCTTTCGGTGGCTAACGGTGCGGGACACTTGGAACGACCCATAAACGTGACCGAAACGAACTCTACCGCTTCTGGCTGCTCACGGTGCCGAACTCCAGAAACTGGCCGAAAATAGGACCAAAACGCGTGAAAATGGCCGTTTCGATTGCGGAAACACTGTGCCGCGGGGACAAGTCGCTAAGGAAAAGTCGGCTATCGTGAAAACGTGTGTTTCACGACTTACGGAGGCTAACAGCGCGGACACTTCGAACGGCCCAGAAACGTGACCGAAACGAAGTCCACGACTTTCGGCAACTCATGGTGCTGAATTCCAGAATCTGGGCGAAAACAGGACCGAAACGCGTGAAAACGGCCGTTTCGGTCGGGGAAACACTGTGCCGCGGGGCCAAGATGCTAAGGAAAAGTCAGCTATCGTGAAAACAGGCGTTTCACGACTTTCGGAGGCTAACGGTGCAAGACACATGGAACGGCCCAGAAACGTGACCGAATTGACGTCCACGGCTTCTGGCAGCTCACGGTGCCGAACTCCGGAATCTGGGCGAAAACATGACCGAAACGCGTGAAAACGGCCGTTTCGGTCGGGGAAAAACTGTACCATTTTTTATGAAGGGCAAACCCTCGGGGTCTTAGAGGGGGTCGATGGCCCTAGGGTATAGTAGGGGGAGGCCGCACGGGCATTGCCAAACCAGCCGAAAACGGGCCGAAACACTGTGCCACGTGGCCAAGTCGCTTAGGAAAAGTCGTTTATCGTGAAAACGGGCGTTTCACGACTTTCGGTGGCTAACGTTGCGGGACACTTGGAACGGCCCAGAAAGGTGTTCGAAACGAAGTCCATGGCTTCCGGCAGCTCACAGTGCCGAACTCCCGAATTTGGGCAAAAACAGGACCGAAACGCCTGAAAATGGCCGTTTCGGTCGGGGAAAAACTGTACCATTTTTTATAAGGGCAAACCCCCGGGGTCCCAGAGGGGTTGATGGCCCTAGGGTATAGTAGGGGGAGGCCGCACGGGCGTTGCCTAACTGGCCGAAAACGGGCCAAAATACCGTGTCGCGGGGCCAAGTCGCTTAGGAAAAGTCAGCTATCGTGAAAACGGGTATTTCACGGCTTTCGGTGGCTAACGGTGCGGGACACATGGAATGACCCAGAAACGTGACCGAAACGAACTCCACGGCTTCCGGCAGCTCTGAAGGATCGAGATGTAGCCTAAAAGGGGTGAATAGGCTTTACAAAATTTTACAGCAAATACAACGCAGCGGAACAGTCAATATCGGATGTTCCGATGTCAGTATCGGATAGTCCGATATGAATCAGACTATCTGATCTAGAATCTGAATGTCCGATCTTGCTGAAGATAGGGATAAAGCACTAGAGGGATAAAATAGTAAATCCTGCACCAAATAAGGTTAGATAGCAAGTGAAAGGAACTTTACGGCCTAGAGGGGGGTGAATAGGCAATTTTTAATTTCTTTAGATTAAACTTGATTAAGCAACAAGATTAAGAGTGACCCAATTCTAGATTCTAGTGCACGATTAAGAGGAAGCAAAATAAACGGGAAGCACTAGCAACCTAGATTAATTCAACAAAACAAACAATCAATTAAGCGAATCAATCGAAGAGTAAATGCGGAAGTAAATGAGACAAGAGAAGGGAGACACGGTATTTATTTCACCGAAGTTCGGAGTCTCCACTCCTACTCTCTGTTGAGGCTAGCCCTTGCGCACAAGGACCAGCTCCCTCTTGAGCCACACGCCTTGCTTACTCCGCGGTAGTCGTTCCGCCACTCCGGCGAGGTGGACTCCGTCACCTTCACACCGACTCGAGAGTAGCCACAAGCCAAGGCCTACTCCCAAGCCCACACCTCCAAGAAGAACACCGTCTTCAAGAGTAAAAAGCCCGAATCGCCTCGATCATGCCAAATCGAAGGACTTCCGTGAAGCTCGGTTTTGGGGAAAGGTAGGTGGTGGATGAATTGATGGAGGAATGGCTCTAGAACACCCTAGGATGTGTAGGTGATGGCTATGGGTGAAGTGGAGCAGCAAACCTCAAAAATGGCAGCCTACCCAAGTCAATAAATACCCCTAGGTGAGGAGCTAGCCGTTGGAGCTCGGGAAGACTCTAAAAACTAACCGTTACAGTATCGTCGGACCCGGTCCGATGGTCACCGGACCCGGTCCGATGGGTGTAACCAAGCCTCTGACTCGGCTGACAAACGCACTGTCGGACTGACGGGGCTCTAGCGCAGGAGCACAGACACTGTCGGACTCGGTCCGGCGCGGCCGGACCCGGTCCGACGGCATCGGACTCAGTTCGACCAAGAACAGAAAGAGAATTCTAGGGTTTGGACGCCAGACCCGGTCCGATGGCGATCAGACCCAGTCGGACGAGCACTGAAAATGCTCAGTTTAGGTGATTTTTCAATGGGTTTGGATTTTTAACTCTTTGTGGATGGCTTGAGGGCCAGAATAAGAAGAGACTTGGCACGATCGAATCGTTTAGACCCCTCTTGAAGCATGGGCGACAAAATAAAAACCTAGCTACTCCTAACCCTACACATGACCTCTTCGCTCGCCCGGTCATGCTAAGATTGTCTTGAAGCAGCTCGAATGGTCGCCGAGGCCTCGCTAGGGTTCCATGAAGCATCCAAGAACCCCCTAGCACAAAGTACACGTCATCAATGCCACTAAACGAATTAGGGCCCAATGATGCTCACAATCTCCCCCTTTGTGGCACTTGATGACAACATAATAGAGATCTTATATTTTGAGCTGCAAAAAGGGTTAGTGCAAAAGTGCAGATACAAAGTACAAAAATAAACAGGGAAGCACAATTTCAAATTTAAGAACCAAAACTCGACAAAGTAGCGAGCATAACAGAAATTAAACGCCCCCTAAGATCATGCAAAGCAAACGATACAGGCCAACACAAATAGTTCAAGAAACCAACATAGATAAAGTTCATACTAGAAATTAACCAACTAAGCGACAAGAGCTCTAGTCTTCTCCCCCTTTGTTAACAAGTGACACATAGGGAAAAGCTACCTAATCTTCACGCGCGCCGCCTTGACCACTGCGCCCACCTAGACTGCTAGACGGAGAGGAGCGCGCTCTCTTGGATTTCGTCCTCGCGGAGCGGGATGGAGAACCACCGACAGGAGGAGGAGCTGAAGCTGTGGCTGGAACAAAACCCGGCTGAGGAGCAAAACCAGGCTGAGGAATCTGCCCAGACTCTCGAAGATACTCATGATAGTCGCTCTGAGCTTGGTCATACCAAGTATAGGGATTAGCTGAGGAACCTGAAATATATGGCATAAAGTGATTGCCCATGTACATCATTGTCGACTTCATTACATTGAGTTCTTCCTGCAGATGGGTCTGCTGACCAACCATAGTTTCCATCTGTTGTCATATCAGTTCGGAATGTATTCAAATAAGCTCTCATCTCCCTCTGATAGTTACTTTGATCAGTACGAAGGGCTTGTACTTCATGAAGCAGGGAACTCAAATCAAACCATGGCGGTGGAGCTACGGGGTAACCATATCCTCCCATGTGGGCACCTGAAGCAGCAGGAGCATCGCCCATAGGGATATCTGAAGCAGCAGGAGCAGGTGGAGGAGAATAAGTAGGGGCCGGTGCCGGAGGGGAGTCCGGAGGAACAGGCCCACCAACCTTTGGCCTGCTGACAAGGGCGGATAAGAATTGCTTCATTTTGTGTTTTCTGATCTTCTTATCCCACAGACCAATTTCCTCCTCAGGCACTCTCACAGTTTTCGAAAACAGAAGTCCAATGTAAGGTCCAAGTGGCAAAGCCCTGTTAACCTCCCTGTAGATAGCATCATCAAATTCTCCAAACAGGGTGGCTCCAATGTTGATTAGACTGCCCCGAAACAAATATAGCATAAACCAGCTAATGATGGGGAGAACTCGATCTCTGTTACCTGCTCACACAAATAGTCTGCACCTCAGTATAACATTCATCAAAGCTGGCTCTGCCCTTAGTTGATTTGATTTCTCAATGCTATAATCGTCTGCCTCTGGGTTCAGATACATAAAGCGGATGTCCTCCTCTGGTGGATACCGAGCACACCACATACCAGTGTCAAAGGCTAAGCCGTGCAAATCAGCTCCATTGTCAGGAGTCCCAAGAGCATAGTTCATCTCACTAAAGGATAGACCATAGACTCTGCCGTCGATCGAATGGTAAGAACTAAACTCTGACTGATCATTAGCTGGCAAAATAGTAGTAAAGAACTCACAGTGTCTCTCCTCCCCCCAAGTCAGCAGAGTGTTGGAGAGAAGATCTGTCAGACCGGGAGTAGTATTAAAATAGTTGTAAATACTGGGCCCCATGAAAGTGGTGATCTCATGGCAATCAATGTAGTGTGGGTCCCGTGAGCTCTTCTGCGGTCTAGAGAAACAAAGGAAGAGCTGCTTCTGGAATTTAGTATGGAACCGAAAATCATTGGTGTCCTCTCTATTTTCCGGGAACCACCTATCACGATGAACGGCCCTCTTTCTTCTTAACACTTCCATACTCAGGAGAAGTACATTATCATCCACGGGCTCATCCTCAGGGATCAAAGACTTAGAAGCATTGATGTCCTCCTGTTCGGCTTCATCGACATAATCCTCGTCACTTTCATCATCTATTGTCACAAACGACTCCCCTGCAAGCCGCTGAGTCCAATCCACGGCATCACGCCGTTGCTGTCACTGCTGCTGGGTGCCCCTCCTAGTGCGAGGAGGTGCAAAACTGCCCACAGAAGTAGTGTCATCACGGTCGCCTCTGCCGCCCTGACTGCCACTACCCCCTGTACCCATTGCTCTTGCAATTGATCTTCCTAAATTTCTCAGACGCCGAGACATCTTGTCGCTCCAGTGACCTTAATTACCCAAGTTCTCCAACCACTCCATAAGGCCTAATACACGAGCGCGGGAAAAACCGATTCAAAACCTACCACTAGGAAACGGAAAGAAAAGAAGAGAATCGAGACCTTACAAGGCGGCTTACCGAATACTAGTCGAAGGCCAACCCCGCCGTGCGTGCGGATGAGTCCCCAAGGCCTCATCCGGTAGGGAAGAGGAGAGGAGCTTGAGAGAGAAGCCACGCACAGATCGAGACCCCTCTCGAGGATCCCCGCGGTGGGAATCGAAGAAGAGGGCGAGGGGAGGCCGGTGGTGGAGACAAAGGTCGCCGGAGAAGCCGCGCCGGTGAAGGGAGGGAGAGGCGGCGGCCTGGGGTGAGAGAGAGAAGAGAGGCAAATAGGGAGAGAGAGGAAGACAGAGAGATACGGTTCAGAATAAAGGGGCTGCGATCCAGCCATCGGACCGGGTCCGACAGAGCCACTGCACTAAAAAATAGCGAACAGTAAACTCCATCGGACTGGGTCCGAAGGTCGTCGGACTGGGTCCGACAGAGGCGTTGCAGGCTGGGACTTAGCCAAATACAGGATTAGTCCATCGGACCGAGTCCGAAGACGGCCGGACCGGGTCCGACAGAGAGGAAATTAACTGTCTGGCCAGCCAGCCCGTCGGACTGGGTCCGGTGGTGGTCGGACCGGGTCCGGTGGATTGAAAAATCCGCCAAAACCTAGCCAATCAACGCCGGACTTTATCCGAGAGGCTGGACGGCCTTGACCCATATAGAATTTAAATCTTGATGCTTTTGAAGGAATTTTACTCCTATTTTGCTCAAGAAGCAAGAAAATTCAAATTTTAGAGCAATTTTTGGAGCAATTTTGAAATACTTAGTTTTGAAGGGATGAGATATATATAAAAGGTAAAATCTAAACAACATCCACATTCAAATCCAAATTTTGATCTTGAGATCAAGAAAATGTATGGACCCAAAATATGTCTTGATAAGGCAATTAATATGTCGATTCAAGCATATGGTCCATTTTGGAGTTTAAGCACAAGTTTTTTTTTTAACATTTTCAACACCTTTGAAACAAGAAATATTTATCAAAAGGTTTATTCGAATGAAGCAATTTTTTTTCAAAGGGACGTGTTTTCAAATTTTGAGAATTTTAAAATGGTAAGAAGTTATGAGATAAACTTATGAGGCTCAAATTTGTTTTGGTTCAAAAAATAGGGTAAAATATGCTAACTCAAAACAAATTGATTTCTTCACAATATAGGAGAGTTGTGAAATTATGAGATGAACTCAAACTCCCCCTAAATGTGATACGGGTCAATAAGTATTCGAAAGAATTCAAATAAGACCCAAAAACCAAATGAGAAACAATCAACGTGCGTTGGAACTGTCTAGTATGTTTAGTTCATTTCTTAGTCTGCAAAACCGTGCCTCGTCCAAGGGTTTGGTAAAGATGTCCGCTAATTGATCCTCCGTTCTTATGTACGCAAGCACAACATCACCCTTGGCAACATGAGCACGAATGAAATTATGACGGATGTCGATGTGCTTGGTACGGGAATGTTGAACCGGATTATTGACAATTTTTACCGCACTTTGATTATCACACAGAAGAGCCACTTTCTCAAATTTTAGCCCAAAGTCACTAAGCATCCATGTCATGTACAAGAGTTGAGCACAAAAACTCTCCGCCGCTACATATTCCGCTTCCGCGGTAGATAGCGCCACGGAGTTTTGCTTCCTCGAAGCCCATGACACGAGTGAGCATCCTAGTAAGTGACAACCCCCGAGGTGCTTTTGCGATCAATTTTACAACCGACGTAATCCAAGTCGGAATAGCCAAAAAGCTCAACACGCGCTCCCTTGGGGTACCAAAGTCCTAGACTAGGGGTGAATTTTAAGTATCTTAAAATTCGTTTTACGGCAACTAGATGCACTTCATTAGGGGAAGCTTGAAAACGAGCACACATGCACACACTAAACATTATATCAGGTCAAGAAGCGGTAAGATAGAGAAGTGAACCGATCATGAAGCGATATAGCTTTTGGTCTACGGGCTTCCCTCCTTCATTTAAATCTAGATGCCCATTTGTGGCCATAGGTGTCTTGATTGGTTTGCAATCCATCATCGAAAAGCCCTTGAGGAGATCCTTAGTATATTTTTCTTGGCACACGAAGGACCCCTCTTTGAGTTGTTTAATTTGAAATCCGAGAAAAAATATGAGCTCTCCAATCATCGACATCTCGAATTCCTTTGACATCATATTTCCAAAGTCCTTGCAAAGAGCTTGATTAGTGCATCCAAATATATTGTCATCCACATAAATTTGACAAATAAATAAATCATTGTCAATCGTTTTTAGAAACAAAGTGGAATCAATCGCACCCGTTTTGAATCCCTTTTCTAGAAGAAAGTCCCTAAGGCGCTCATACCATGCTCTAGGAGCTTGCTTGAGACCGTATAGCGCCTTAGTGAGCTTATAGATATGGTTACGGTATTCAAGGTTTTCAAAACCGGACGGTTGCTCAATAAACACAAGTTCATTAAGAAAACCATTTAGAAAGGCATTTTTAACATCCATTTGATAAAGGACAATGTTGTAAAGAGATGTGAATGCTAAGAGTAACCGTATAGCTTCAAGTCGAGCAACTGGCGCATATGTTTCTCCATAATCAAGACCTTCAACTTGAGTGAATCCTTGCGCCACTAATTTTGCCTTGTTGCGAACTACTTCACCGTTTTCATCTTGCTTGTTGCGAACAACCCATTTAGTGCCAATCATGTTGTGATTACTTGTTCTCTCCACAAGCTTCCAAACTTCATTGCGGGTGAAGTTGTTCAATTCTTCGTGCATAGCAAGTATCCAATCCGCATCCGCCAATGCTTCCTCAATGTTTCTAGACTCAACAATTAAAACAAACGCGTGATGCTCACAATAACTTGCAATATGTGAACGAGTTCTTACGCCTTGATTAAGATTGCCGATGACTTGATCGATAGGGTGATCCTTGGCAATAGATCGATGTTGTTGGACGGATATTTCTTGATCATCGCCTTTCTCTTGAGTTTGATCAATGTGATCGTTTTGAATCTCGTCCAATTCTCCGTCTTTTGTTATTGGAGAGATGCTTTGAACTTGTGATGGAGGATCAATGGAGATGGTGGGTTCGTCTTCGTTTTCATTCTTTAGCTCCGATGATGGTCGAACTTCACCCACCTCCATCGAGTCCATAACGTCGTGAAGTGGCTCATCACCTACATTGCTCCAAACATCTCGCTCATCTTGTGAGCCTTTAGATTCATCAAACTTCACATCATAGGCCTCTTCAACACGACCGGAGGAAGAATTGTAAACACGAAAAGCTTTAGAGTGAGAAGAGTAGCCTAGCATGATACCGGTGTCACACCTCTTTTGGAACTTACCCAAATGAGTCCTCTTCTTATAAATGTATACCTTACACCCGAAGACTCGAAAATATGAGATGTTGGGCCTTCGTCCCACTAGAAGTTCGTACGAGGTCTTGTGAAGGAGTCGATGGAGGTAGAGGCGGCTGATTGCGTGACACGCCGTGTTGATGGCTTCCGCCCAAAAGGCATGCGTCGTGCCGTACTCGTTAAGCATCGTTCTCGCCATTTCAATTAATGTTCGATTCTTTCTCTCCACTACTCCGTTTTGTTGAGGAGTATAGGCCGCCGAGAACTCATGTTTAATACCTAACTCATCACAAAAATTTTCAATATTTGAATTAGTGAACTCGGTGCCGTTATCACTCCTAACCTTCTTTATATACGAGTCGAACTCCTTTTGTGCTTTTAAAGCAAAACGCTTGAAAACGTCACCGGTGACAGTTTTGTTTGCAATGAAAAACAGCCAAGTAAATCGAGAAAAATCATCAACGACCACAAGACAATAAGAATTACCTCCTATACTCGCATAGGTGGTTGGTCCAAATAAATCCAAGTGAAAAAGTTCAAGTGGTCGGGATGTCGACATAAACGCCTTTGAAGGATGAGGATTAGCAACTTGTTTACCGGCTTGACAAGCGCTACACAATCTATTTTTCTCAAACTTCACATCCTTCACTCCAACAACTAGTTCGTGCTTAAAAACCTTTTTCAAAGTGCCCATACCAACATGTCCAAGACGTCTATGCCATAACCAACCAAGTGAAGATTTGGCGATAAGACAAGTCTTGTTTTGCAAAGAATCACGATTAGTGAAATCGACCAAATACAAATTTGAAAAACGATTGCCCTCGAATGCAACACTTTGATCAACCGAAGAAACCACACGAACGCCACAACTAGAGAAATGGCAATCAAAACCCAAATCACACACTTGAGCGACGGAAAGGAGATTGAAATTGAAAGCTTCATCCAAAAGAATATTTGAAATGGATAGGTCGTTGGATATGTCGATTTTACCTATACCAATTACCTTTCGCTTGGAGTTGTCCCCAAATGTGATTTTGTGGTCGGGGTCCTTCTCCTCTTCTAGTGAGGTGAACATACGAGAGGAGCCGGTCATATGTTGAGTGCAACCACTATCGAAAATCCAATGTCGACCGCCGCTCTTATAGTTCACCTACACACATAAGATTAAGCTTGGGATTTAGGTACCCAAGACTTCTTCTTGGGTCCTTTGGGGTTAGTCATCAAACACTTGGGCACCCAAACGGCTTTCACATTTTTATCATCTTTAGGAGCACCAATGTACTTAGCAAAAGTGTAGCCATTTCTCTTTAGCAACATATAGCTAGCATTTAAAACTTGAGTTTGAGACATGAATTTTGATGATCTAGCTAGAGTGCAAGCAATGGCTCTATGATCTTTACCCTTACACAAATGGCAATGAGTACTAGCCTTGACAAAAGTGAGCTTGGGCTTATCCCAACCGCCCTTGGACAAATCCCCGGGGTTAAACCCCAAACCATGCTTGCCCAAAGTATACCTTTACTCCCGAAGCACTTTTGTCAAGGTTAGAGCTCCCAACAATTAATTTAACCAATTTAGTGTCCAATTGCTCAATTCTATCCTTTAAACTCATTAGCAAGCGCTTCTTGCACTTTCATCAATTTCTTACATTTAGATTTTTCCTACTCTAGAGCATTGTTTAAATCATCAATCAAACGAGTAACCTCAACTAGAGAGAGTTTGTCATTTGTTATCTTATCCTCTAATGCCATAAGACACATTGAGGGTGGAGATTTGTTGATGGCGACTCCGGAGATCTTGGCGATATTAGATTCATCCTCGGATGTGTCCGCCCAAGAGTCTTCATCATCGGTAATCCACTCTCCAATGATTTCATTTTGCGTCTCGGCCATTAGACATAACTTTTGTTTAGGAATAGCCGGTGGATCATTCTATTTGATAGCCAGTCCGGCTAAACCATGAGATCTTACATCTTCTTCTTCGTTGGATGAGGAGGATGACAACGAGGAGCTTGAGCACTCCTTCTTCTTTGACTTCTCAACCACAAGAGCCTTTTTCTTATACTTAAATTTGCTCTCGCTCTTGCGATAATGTCTATACTTCTTGTTATCTTCATCTCCCTCTTGATCTCTAAACTTGCTTTTGTTCTTCTTGTTCATTGGACAATCCGCCGCCAAGTGCCCTTTCTCTCCACACTCATAGCATCTCATTTCCGAGATAGGTTTTCGCCTTGAAGATGAACCTCCATTCCTAAATGCCATCCTCTTGATTATTTTTCTTGAGCGCTTGACTTGAAGAGCTAACTCTTCTATTTCCAGAATCCCATCATCAGTGGAGTCATCATCACTTTCTTCTATATTCTTCTTTTTTGCTTTCGATTGAGCGGGAAGAGCAATAGTCTTCTTCACATGAGGAGAATCTTCATAACCATTGATCCTCATTTCATACGAAGCAAGTTTTCCGAGGAGCTTAGTTGGAGTGAGTCTTCAATTTCTTGCTATTTTGAAGCATAGCGACAAGTGGGTTGAACTCGAACGGGACGATATCAAGAATCTTTCGGCATACATCAATATCCTCCATGGGCTTGGCACATGTGCCGATGTCGTTGGTGATCGGGTTCAACCTAGAGAACATATCATTCACACTCTCATTAGGTAGCATCTTGAAATGATCAAATTGTCTCCTAGCAAGAGCTAACTTCTCCTCTACTAACTCCGAGCTAGCAACATGAATTTCTTTCAAAGTTCTCCAAATTTCATTAGCTTTTGAGAGGTTGCTAATGCGATTAAACACATCTACACTAACATTGGAGAGTAAAGCATTTCTTGCTATGGCGTTGTATCGCCGATACTCCATCTCGGCGAGAGTGAGAGCCAAAGGATTGATAGGGGATGGATAACCGGATTCACAAGCGATCCAAACGTCACAGCTAAGGGCTTCAAAATAACATTGCATCCTAATTTTCCAATGAGAATAGTTAGTGCCATCGAAAGTGGGAGCTTATCCTATGTCAATCTTGGCCCCCTCCTTAGCGGCCATCTCCGAGCGGTTAAGCTACAACGGGAGATCCTAAGCTCTGATACCACTTGAAAGGAACTTTACGGCCTAGAGGGGGTGAATAGGCAATTTTTAATTTCTTTGGGTTATATTTAATTAAGCAACAAGTTTAAGAGTGACCCAATTCTAGATTCTAGTGCACGATTAAGCGGAAGCAAAATAAACGGCACACACTAGCAACCTAGATTAACTCAACTAAGCAATCAATCAATTTAACGAATCAATCGAAAAATAAATGCGGAATTAAAGGAGACAAGAGAAGCGAGACACGGTATTTGTTTCACCGAAGTTCGGAGTCTCCACTCCTACTCTCCGTTGAGGCTAGCCCTTGAGCACAAGGACCGGCTCCCTCTTGAGCCACACGCCTCGTTTACTCCGCGGTAGTCGTTCCGCCACTCCGGCGAGGTGGACTCCGTCACCTTCACACCGACTCGAGAGTAGCCACACGCCAAGGCCTACTCCCAAGCTCACACCTCCGAGAAGAACACCGTTTTCAAGAGTAACAACCCCGAATCGCCTCGATCATGCCAAATCGAAGGACTTCCATGAAGCTCGGTTTTGGGGAAAGGTAGGTGGTGGATGAATTGATTTAGGAATGGCTCTAGAACACCCTAGGATATGTAGGTGATGGCTATGGGTGAAGTGGAGCAGCAAACCTCAATAATGGCAGCCTACCCAAGTCAATAAATACCCCTAGGTGAGGAGCTACCCGTTGGAGCTCGGGAAGACTCCAAAAACTAGCCGTTGCAGTACCGTCGGACCCGGTCCGATGGGTGTAACCAAGCCTCAGACTCGGCTGACAAACGCACTGTCGGACCTAGTCCGACGGCGGTCGAACCCGGTCCGACGGGTCTCTAGAGCAGGAGCACAGACACTGTCGGACTCGGTCCGGCGCGGCCGAACCCGGTCCGACGGCGCCGGACTCAGTCCGACCAGGAACAGAAAATGAATTCTAGGGTTTGGAAGCCAGACCCGGTCCGATGGCGATCGGACCCAGTCCAACGAGCACTGAAAAAGCTCAGTTTAGGAGATTTTCAACGGGTTTGGATTTTTAACTCTTTCTGGTTGGCTTGAGGGCTAGAATAAGAAGAGACTTGGCACGATCGAAACGTTTAAACCCCTCTTGAAGCATGGGCGACAAAATAAAAACCTAGCTACTCCTAACCCTACACATGACCTCATCGCTCGCCGGGTCATGCTAAGATTGTCTTGAAGCAGCTCGAATAGTCGCCGACGCCTCGCTAGGGCTCCATGAAGCGTCCAAGAACCCCCTAGCGCAAAGTACACGTCATCAATGCCACTAAACGAATTAGGGCATAATGATGCTCACAGTAGGTGTTAACTCACCTGGACCACTTGTATTCCAACCGTGGATCTTGATTCGCCCTGAGATCCTCCTTAATCCCTTGGGGTCTACCGACAGGAACCAAATGACACAGATAATCACCACGTTGCGGGGAAAGCATAATGCACGATATGCAATCGCTCCTACGAACATAGTAGCGAGTCTACATAGGCTACCCTAGCATCTCTACATTATTCCTACGAAGAGTCTTCCATGAGTTTCTATAAAGAGGTAAACCTTATAGAGGGCTCACGGTGCGGTATGTCGGTTACGTTTCCTTGCCGAGGTTTAATCTTACGTTTGAAAATAGGTGTACGCATTATATTTAGGATTATATTACCTACGCTCGTTATCATTCTTCTTAATGGTTGTCATGGATTTCTTACGAGACAGTGTGTATCGTACTTTAGTCATGATTTTTATCGATGGGGAATCATTCCTAACTACTATTGAATTTTAGGTGTTGATAATTTTATATATAATTCTTGTACACCCATCCCTACGTAGTCCTAGTTGCTGTTAACAAGCAAATCATTTTGGCTTGCCTTCTATATAGGAAAATATTATACAAGTTCACTAATTGCTTATCAATGCATCCGAAAACCTGACGCAGACACGACCTAGGTTTTACCCATGGTATTAATGCCCAGATCGATTAGCGAACCTACTTTTCTTATGATAGGCTATGGATTTCAGAGTGCATTAATAAGTAGTATTTAACAATATAGTAATTTACTATTCCCCAAAATGCGATTTCGTAGCTGTCGGTGTCTGGGAATCGCGCTCCTGAAGAGCAGCGGGTCCACGGACCGGAAGACGAGTTTGTAGTTGGTGTGAGGCCCAACGACAACCCTTCTCAGCAGCCCGGGTGGCGGCCGAGCCTCAGGGGCTCAGGCCGCGCGGTCTTCCCGGACTAAGCCTGGTGCGACTTGGTGACCCGGGTACAGGTCCTTCGTACAGTGGGAAGACAGAGAGAAACAATACGAGCCGTGAAGACACGAGCGATTTACCCTGGTTCGAGCCCCCACTGCCGGGTAATAGCTCTGGTCTAGTCTTGTTGATTATATGGTGGAAAACAGTACAGAGGTGCCGAGACCGGGCTTGGAGGCACCGATCCTAAGCTTACAACGGTGGCTACTGAGGACTAAGGCTACTCGCTAAGGAAACTTCGGATGCCGGACGTTGCTTGGGATTGGATCAGGTGGAACGGGATCTTCTGCGTTGGATCGGCCCCCTCCTTAGATGTCAAGGAACCCCTCTTTTATAGGCGCGGTGGCCGCCCGAGGCTGATACGGCGGGCCCCGCGCTGGTCTTTGCTTTAGTGGCGAGGTTCTTGTCTCGTTCTAGGGTCCTGTCGGGTCTCGAGCCTGTAGGGAGAAGCTGGTCGGGTTAGTACTGGACATGTGTTTGTCTTAACATGCCGGTTTAGGGGAGAGAGCTTCTTTAGGGAGAAAACACTTTCCATTTATCCCCAATATGGCCTTGACTGGACCGAGCCAACCTTGCGCCACCCGTTGAGGGCATCGAGTAGCGTAACAACCATCTGCTGCCTGCCAAAGAGGGCAAACGACAAGACGGGCATTCCGCGTGTCTTTTTCCGGGCTATAGGTCTCTCGGGAGATACGGTGCGTTCCCGGTCAAGGTCGGATAAAGTGTGGTGGGACATGGTACTTGTCGCCACTTGCCTGCGGGCAAGCGGATTGCCCGAGGGACCTTCTCCAGGGCTAAGGATAGCCCGGGCGGCATACGGTGCCGCAGGGTTTGACTTGGTCAAGCCCGGGGCAGCTGTTGGCGGGTTGAATACTTTCGCCAGTACGGCCGGGAACGGTCTCTTGGATTCTTATGCGATGGGCCCGTACGGAATCGGCCCAAGGCCCGTCTCAGGATGGGCCGTTTACCAATCACCAACAGTACGATAAGATCGTAATAAGGTGATTAGGGTTTCTAGGCAAGAGGACGTCTTTTCGGAATTTAACCTACGTACGGGGTAAGGATTATTGGAGTTGACATCCACTAGGTGCTTAGAGATAATCTTAAGTTATACCCATTAACAAGGTTCTAAAAGTCGCTAGTCGAGCGGCGAGGTGGGGACTAGGGTTAAACAGGATTAATCGGACACATAAATCGGCACTAGTCGGAATTAATCGGTATTAATCGGTAATCGGTCCTAATCGGAGGACAATCGACTAGAGATTAATCAGGGACTAATCGGGAATTAATCAGGATTTTTAGAACCTTGCCCATTAATAACTTGTTTTTCTAAGTTCAGCTCCTTAAATAATTTAATAGGATATGAGTTAATTATTCGTTGGGTTTAGCAATTAAATAATCCTATGCATACACTTAAGCAATAAAGGAAAATTTAAAATGTTCTAAATTTAGTAAGGCATTTGCCTAGCCATTATATTTTCTAACCAATATTTGGGTTCAATTTCTTAAGTTAATATAATCAACAAATACCCTAACATTTCTTTAATCATTTACGAAAAATCTATATTTTCAAAAAACCGTGCCAATTTTTCCTTTGTACAGTGGTTGATTTCATATTTTTATAAAATCAGAATTCTCATCTAGTATTTATCTAAATTTTTCTAGAATTTTTGGGAGCCTCTAGCTGTTTTAATTAAATCCCTAATTGTGCCTGCAATTATTTAAATGGTTAAATCAGTACTTAAAAGATTAATCCCTTTTAGTGTTTCCGTCATTCCCTTTAGGTTTATAAGAGTATTTTATACTATATATAATTCCCCCTTTTTACCAATTTAGCTCTAAATTTCATTAGCAAGCAAGTCAATTCGGTCCACTTTTTATATAGGAAGGTACTATGGGGTTGATTACTTACCTTGATAAGGAAAATTCCATGGACAATGCTTAAGCTATCATTAGGAGGTGTCTACGGGTTTTAAATAAATTATAAAATCATATTGTAAAAATAAGAAAAAGATTGTCCTTGGACTTTATACGATTTTATTAATCCAATTTTTCCACAACACTATTTATTGTGATATTTTTCCCAGGTTTTAAACCCACTCTAGTATTTTTGTACGAAATTTAATAATTTTTGGATGTCGTTTTCTATTTTTAATAAATCCTACAAGGCGCTAACACACATAAAATAACAGATTTCAGGGCTTAAATGGCAAATCTGCCGTGGGCTGACCTTGGGCCAAGATTTGGCCGAAGGTGGCTGGGTGAGCATGTATTAGTTCAACAGAAGGTGTATTTCACATATTATCGGCTTGTACATTTCAACTTAACGTAGCGTAGCGTTTCAACAAAATTTGAGTGTATTTAAAAAATGGTTTAACTATTTAAAAAAAATTTAAACATAGTTTTAGGATCTTTATTAGAACTACTAAAAACCTAAGAAAATCATTACAAATTATTACACCAAATAGGCTATATAAAAAAAGATAAATTTTATTGAAACGCTACGCTACGCTACACTATGCTGAAATGTACAAGGCCTATGTTTCCACTTATTGACAGGTGGGACCAAGGGCCCACAAGTCAGTCACATGAGACACCCTCTAACCCGTCCTCACCTGTCAGCCTCTCCCCCTCCATAGCACTGTTCTTCTTCAGCCTCCAACGACGCATACACAGGACGGCCATGGGAGTCCGACGGAGCTCAGCTAGCCCGAGTTGAGCTAGGGGGCATGACGGCTAGGGGGCTATGGAAAAATGGGAGCCCTACCTCGGAACGCATCCAATGGTGCCCATACCGAGGGCAGCCGGGCAGCGACGCGGCGGCGAGACAACCGGCGGCGGAGCCGTACTTCGGCGAGACAACGGACCTACCTACGGGGGGAATCTCTATGACCTAATGCATATAAGAGTTCCAGGGGATTATGAAGATGCTCACCGAGCCGAGAGGGAAGCACGAGGCTTGGGGAAGACGTTCGTCGGCGTAGACCGTAGTGTTGCCCGAAACTGGGCTACACGGATGGGGAGCTCCGGTGTCACCGTACTACAATTGGTTGAGGGGAAAAATTAGTGAGGTCAGGGAGCCGCTCAGGGAGGAAGAAATTGCCACGGAGCTCACTAATTTGACGACGCCGAGCTCGGAGGGATTTGGGGAATTTTGGGTTTTTTTTTCCAATGAGGACGTAACGGGGGCCGAGGAAAGGCGTAGCGAGGGTATGGACATCTGCACTGCGGATAGGCGTCATGGGGAGGAGTTGCGAGGCTCTGGAGTGCGGCATGGCCATGATGGCATGGGCGGCTGTGGCACGACGCGGTCGGCGCGCGGCGCGGCACGACAGGACGTGTGCGGCGCGGCACGTCAGAGCATGGCAGAGTCAACAAAGCAGGGCAAAGCCACGTGTGAAGGGGTGAGAGAGAAAGAGAGGAAGTTTTCTGCATAGTGTTTTATGGAATGCCCATAAGAGAAGGAAGAGAGAGAGATGATTTTTATTTGCATTTCAAAATTTATCTTTGGTTTCAAATTGATTCTCTTGGTTTAAAATCAACCGAAATTTTGAATTCAACCAAGATTTCAAAACGCCCCAAAATTGGGCTGTTACACATAGCAAGCCCCGTGATCCACAATGAATTTTTACTTTTTTCACTTCTGTCCTGTATACATACACTGTCTTCTTGCAAAAGTGCATTAGGTGTACAAAAGTTGATGACAGAAAAAAAAACCCAGCATTGAACAACAGTACATAAAATCAGAAGAGAGTGAACTACACATCGATGCCGCTAGTTAGTGAGAGTAGGGCACAAATCATAGCTAGAAGAATTGCACGTGGTTAGCTCATCATTTAAAACAGCAATTAATCGACAAAGGTGCACTGTTAGAGAAACAACCTATATTACTGGCGAATCAGTTTCGGTTCAACATGAACCGGTACTAATCCAAGACATTAGCACCGGTTGGGCCTCATATAGTACCGGTTTGTGATATGAACAGGTACTAACTTGCCCTTTGGCAGACGGGTGTAGGCCAACTGGCAAGGGCGTCCATCAGCATCGGTTCGTGTTACGAACCGGTACTAATGTGAGGGCATCAGTTATGGTTCCTGTTAGACAATTTGAAAAGGAATTTATATCCAAGTCATATCAATACGCGTGGTTAGGTGGGTTGAATAGACATGTGAGTTGGGAGTCACGAGGTTGCAGGTTCGAGACACATTCTTCCATATACCAAAGACATATTTTTGAATATCTATACAACTATTAGTATCACCACATCGTTATTTCTGATTTTGGGTACCATTATCGTACCATAAGACGATCGTTCTAAAGTAGTATGACTGTATTCTATGACCTGAGAAAGCTTGCATTCTATGATCGTGAAAGGTTGAAAAGTTTATGTGTGGTGCTCACCATTTTCTTTCGTCACCTTCTATTTCACGTCTAAAACCCAAGAGAGTCCACTTAAGTGGGAGTTTTCAAAAGTATAAGTGTGTTACCCTTCCCAATGAAGTTAGAATTTTGCGCGAACTAGTCGGTTACAGCGATATAGAGGAAAGAAGAATTGCATTTTGCCATGGAATCAAATAGGAAGAATTTGGTCAAGAAATTTGATTGTAGTGCTTGTATATACAAAATTGGCCTAGAAAATTTTAAAATAAAATGCTTGTATGCACGAATTTTTATTGAGAATTTTGAATGTACGTAGTCCTTGTATTGTATGAATTTGGTCCAAATTTTAATATATAAAAATGACCCAATTAAATTGATATTCGTTGCAGGTGGTACTCCTTGTGTGTATTGATATGTTTGGAATGACCATTTGTTGAGAAAAAAATTCCTAATACTTTCTTTTTTGCTAAAAAGATTACCTCATTCTTTTTGCAAAAGATCTGGTTATGGCAGTTAACTAATTTATGCAATCTTATTGAGAGCAATTTTCATCTGTCTCTTCTCTGCTAACGTATTTTGGTTTCCATAACATCCTGCCCCGCTAGAGGTGCAAATTTGCAGCCTAGTACTATGTGTTATCAGTATGAATGTTCGCGCATCAAGGCTTTTGTTCAAGGATTAAGTCCTCTAATGTATGTGTCAAGCTAGACTACTTGTAACTAAATATGGGTTCAAACCTATATGGTATCTATGTTGAATAACCGGGTATCAAATGAGTTTTACGGCGATAATACCTTTGTCGAGTGAGGCAAAAGGGTGAGGATTGTTGGGCTTCTGCCACATGGGCCGTGGCCCATTCGTGTAGTAAAAGAGCTAGACAGAGGACCAGAGGTGGAGGCAGCCTCACCTTGGTAGGGTTTCCCTACCCGCGTGGTGGGTTGCGGCGGTGGCTAGGCGGGCTAGCTCCGCCTAGCTCGGGGGCACGTACGCGCGTGGCTAAGATGGCTGGAATCCTAGGGGTTCGTTTTGTCGGCACAGCCTATATGGGAAGCTCTGTCTCTCACTTGTTTGTCTCTCTCTCTCTCTCTCTCTCTCTGTTGTTTTTTCCTCATCTCTTCCTGACCTCTATGTCTCCCTGACACCGCTGTTAGCCGTGTGGTGGCGTGCTCGCTACCGGTGCTAGCCGTGGTGGGGGTGCTCAGTTCCTCGCTCTGGTTCCCGGTGGCCAGGGGGTGGTCGCCATGAGCTCGTCGCTACTCCTTCTTGCTCCTCGGGTCCTCTCCTCAGCTCGGTCGGGGTGGGGACGACGACATCGTATCTCCATATCTCTTCATTGGTGGTGGTTTTATGGCACGTCGATTTGATTTCTGAGAGAGTGCTTCTTGTGTACTTTGCCTCTACTTTGCCTGTTAGGTTTCGGCGCTACGTGAGTATTCTTGTTCCTTTGTTTGTGCAAAAGGCCAATTGTAGTATCTGGAGACCTATTTATTGAATAGTGATGGGGGACGGGGTCCCGATCTTCTGATAGGTATGGATAAACACTATTGGTAGAGAACTCAACATTGACGATCCGACCTTGAACAACACCGACCTAGGCCTGCAATCGCTACACCACCGTGTCTGTTCGTTATCAACCACGCAAGCGCACGGTCGACCTCGCCATGAAGGCTAGTTCCTGCAAGCGAATCGAGAACACAAGCAATAACGAAGAAGAAGCAATCTCGAATTGCAAAATGATATTAAGATCATGAAGTTGGGGTTCCACAGACCGAAGATCAGCGATACTGCGATGACAGAAAAATATCTAAGCAAAAACCTAGTCTAAACTAGCGACGTAAACTCAATTTATAGCGACGGCTAGGGTTTGGGGTACAGCCCTAGGAGATACATGGGCCATGGGCCCAAAGTGAAGTGTTGCAGTGCCCGGCAGATTCTGGTCACAATTTTGTTTCGATGATTCCTGTTAATCCGTAAGGAATTTGAAGGTGGGACCAAACCCATTGGAAAGATCTCGTTGAGAGCTTGTTTGTGCATACCAAGAACGTCCCAAAAGGGGTCCATATGCATCCGGGGCATCCGTTTTAAGTTGACTGCGCGGAGATGGCCGAACCTTACTCGTGGACAAATTGGGCTCTCTCTTGGGCCGGCCTTGCACGAAGTGGCTTGTGGGACCAAAGGGCGTCGAAGTCATGGAGATGCGCCTTTCTTGAATATGTCTTGATCTTGGAGAGGTGGTCATGGTGGAGGCCTAACTGCTAGCGGCAATGACGGCTTATCAACACGATGACTTACATGATGCTCGCTTGTACGTCCTGGCCATGGTGGTGGTTGGTGAAGCCATACAGCCGTAGACGTCATAGTATGTGTAGATGTATAAGAAGATGTCATAAAGTATCGCCAGCTTGTTGTAGATGAAGAGGTCGAAGATGAAGTAGTTGATCGAAAGCTCGTCGACATCCATGCAGGCGAAGTAATCGATGGAAATCTTAATGACCACCACATTGATGTAGTGTTGGTCATACCTATGATGGACATGGTCACATCAAATAGGGTCCGATCTTGATTAGGATATATGCACTGTTTTGTGTGTTATAATCTGCTTGATGATGATTGCTTTGAATTGTGGCTCGTATAATATGTTTATTAAGGATCTTGCTAGACTTAGAATAGTATTGCTCTTAGATTATTTGATTTTGGTGGATCTTTCTTTGTGGCTGATCACTCGGTGTTGATTTACTTATCTTTATCATGCTGCCATTATACTCTGATGTCGATCTAGTAATACTCTTTGTGCCGTAGTGCGCCTTGTCATATTTTTAAATTGTTGATCCATTAAGATAACCCTTGAGCAGTGTTGTTCTAAGGATTAAAGTCCTAATTTGCAGATTTATATCATGTGATCTTAAGCCCAATTGACTGCTGGGTGGCTAATTAATTTTTAGCAACCCTTTATTACAATCTGAGAGCAAAACTCCATCATTCAAACCTAAGCTTTATGTTGGTTTAACTGATCTAGTGGTTGCCATGCTTTTCAAGTCAATGTTAATCTTGAATTTATATGCTTTGTTGCTTACTTTTGGAGAATTTATGATTCTGAATTTATTTGTTGTCTTGATTTATTTTGTTATATTCAAAGTGAATTGTTTGTCAAATTTGCTCAAACCGCAATATTTTCAATAATGCACAAATCAGATATTATCTATGGCCTCAGGGAGTAGCAGTGACGTAGTTAAGCCCGAGACATTTGACGGGCAGCACCAGTTTTAAACGATGGTAGACACGTACTGGCTGGTTGACAGAACTAAAGATCTATTGGATGATCTTTGATTATGCAATCTTTGATTCTGCGAAGGATACGTCTAAACTCTATGGAGGGAAGACCCGTTGGGAGGATGCCAATCACGCTATCCTATCACGATTGTTAGCCGTAGTGTCGAACAGACTTTTCAACATCTACTTCACCTTCATTGATGCCAAGGAGGTGTGGGATGACATGTAGCTGAAATTTTCAGAAGGGGATAACGGGAATGAGAGCTTTATTGTCGAGACTTACCTAAACTACAGGATTGTGGAGAACCGCTTGATTCTGGAGCAGGTCTAGAAGCTTCAACTCCACGTGAGGGACTTGTAGCAGTTCGAGTCTCTCCTGCCTGAGATGTTTAAGGTTAAGATAGTCTGTTCGAAGCTCCTGCCCTCGTGGTGTGATTTTGTGACAGCACGCCGAGATATGAAGGAGCAGCGTCCTTACCTGTGTCTCCCCGTCCTCGTCTTCTCCACGATGAGGAGGTTTGAGGGCGCACCAACACTGGTCGCGGCGTGGAGCAGGAGAAGCACATGGGTCCTAGGACGGCGACGGCACGGGAGAAGGGCCGCGGCCCGCCTAGCTATCGGCGCCGGCGGGGAGGTCACAACAGAGAGGGTGAGGCAAGAGAGAGAGAGAGAGAGAGAGAGAGAGAGAGAGAGAGAGAGAGATGCGGTAGGGAGAGAAGAACAGGAGAGGTGGGAGGGAGGGGATGACAGACGGGTGACACCCTTGATTTTATTTTATTTTGAATATGGTCCGCCACCTCACAGTCCACATTGGCAAAAGCACCCTCAAACATCAAGGGTTATTTGTGCCGGTTTCGTGGTTTTATGGGCAAGATACTAGTTTCGTAGTTCAACTGGGTATGTATACGATGCGTCATAGTTTAGTGTGTAATATACACTTTTCCTTAAAAATATGACTCAAATTTTACTCCAATATATAATCAAGTACCAGAAACCAACTAACCAGGCCTATGAAATGTTTTTTTACTGTTGCATCTACTTGATCCATGTATTTTTGAATGCATGGTACAAGACAATTTCAAAAGTTTGTTTACCAAGTACTTACTCTATCAGTTGCGCTATGCATGCCCACTACAGTGACACTACGCCATGGGGTGGTTCCGTTGTGTCATGGGCACGTGTGCTTTTTGACAGCCTACTATGTGCGTTAACAGATTCGGAATAGGATGACATGATTTCTGAAGACCTGTTTTTTAGGTGGGAAGGTTTTTCGGCGGGGTTTTGATGGCCAGGAGCTAGTATCGTGTGGTGGGGAATTGGGGATTTCATTGAAATCAACTGTTGATTTCAGTGGCTATTTATTAAGTAACTCTAAATGAATCGTGGACTGGAATCGTGGACTGACCAATGGCTGGTCCTATCATCCACATTGACATAAACATTTACTCGTAATAAGACTGGATAGCACTGAATTTTTCACAAAATTGTCTTCTTTGATCTCACCCAGTTTCATATGTGATACTTATATTTTCCTATTATGTATCAGATAGTCATCTAGTTCTTCTAGAATAATAAAGGACCATGACTTTCATAAAGACGATGGGATTATTAAAGCATGGACGTGCTGCTCTAAATTAGAATTTATCCACATTCCAGAGGGGATGAAATTGGTCAGCAATCGCCAATCGCGGATACTACTGATGTGCTCTAAAACTTGTAGCGTGGCAATTCAGTGAGGAGATGCACCTAGTTTCATCCTGATGCCTCCCGTTCCCAGCACCTAGCCTCTATCCGATCCGGGTGTCAGCTATCTACGTCTGGCATCCACTTATATGCATCCGTTTTTTGGAACTCGGATAGACAAGGAAGTAAGCAGCCACTTATATACAAGTCGATTCCAAAACCCAAGATGTTTGGTTTGTTTGGTCGTAGCATCCTCCTATCATGCCTCTGCTAATGGATGCGGATGTGTATATATACGGGCCTTACGTACAGTGAAGACAGAGGACAGCTGTCCCACAACTATTGTCTGCTATCATAGCAAGCCCCGTGATCCACAATGAATTTTTAACTTTTTCACTTCTCTCCTATATAAATACACTATCTTCTTGCAAATAAAGTGCATTGGGTGTACAAAAGTTCACGACAGAAAAAACCCGGCATTGCACAACAGTAGATAAAATCAGAAGAGAGCGAACTACACATCGATGCCGGTAGTTAGTGAGAGTAAGGCACAAGTCAGATCTGAAATAATTGCACGTGGTTAGCTCATTATTTAAAACAGCAATTAATTGACTAAAGTGTAATGCTAGAGAAAATCCTATAATACAGGCCAATCAGTATCAGTGAACATGAACCGGTACTAATCCAAGACATTTGTACTGAATGGGTCTCATATAGTACCGGTTTGTGATATGAACCGGTACTAATGAGTCCTTGGGCAGGTAGGTGCAAGTTAGCTAGTAAGGGCATCCGTCAGTGCTAGTTCATGTTACGAACTGGTATTGATGTGAAGGCATCAACACTGATTCATGTTACGAACCAGTACTGATGCCTCGTTTCAGACAAGTTTAAAAGGAATGCATGTCCAAGTCATAACAATATGCGTGGGTAGGTTGGTTGGATAGAAGTGTGAGTTTGGAATCACGAGATCTCAAGAGATTTCAGGTTTGAGTCAGGGTTGTCGTATATACCAAAGACATATTTTTAAATATCTATACTACTATGTTTCTAATTTTTCGGTACCATTATCCTAGCATGAGACGATCGTTCTAAAATAGTATGACTGTATCCTAAGACCTGAGAGAGCTTGCATGTGAGTGGGAGTGTTGATAAGTTTATGTGTGGTGCTCACCATTTCCATTTGTCTCCTCCTATTTCCCGTCTAAAACCTGAGGGAGCCTGCACTTAAGTGGGAGAGTTGAGTATAAGTGTGTTGCTCACCCTTCCCAATCAATTTAGAATTTTGTGCGAATTGATCAGTTACAATGATATAGTGGAAAGAAGCATTGCATTTTGCTTTCGAATCAAATAGGAAGAAATTGGTAAAAAATTTTGATTGTAGTGCTTGTATATATGAAATTGGTCTAGAAAAATTGGAATATAATGCATGAATGCATGAATTTTTTATTGAGAATTTTTATGAAGTTCTTGTATGTATGAATTTGGTCCAAATTTTAATGTATAAAAATGATCCAATTCGATTGATATTCATTGCATGTGGTACTCCATGTGTGTATTGATATGTTTGGAATAGCCATTTGTTGAGAAAAAAATTCCTAATACTTCATTCTTTTTCGCTAAAAGGATTACATCATTCTTTTTGCAAAAGTTCTGGTTATTGCAGTTAATAAATTTCTGCGATCGGATATTGAGAGCAATTTTCATTTGTCTCTTCTATGCCTAGAACTCTGAACTAACGTATTTCGATTTCCAGCCATAAATAATGTTTTCACCTTCTTGTTGTCTACTTACGACTTTGAACTGACGTATTCTGGTTTCTTGCCATCAATAATGTTTTCATCTCCTTGTTTATATGGGACAAACAGAACTCTAAGCGAAATACTTTATTGCTATATGCATGCCCTGGACGAACCAACGTTTTTCTTCTTCCCGGAGGCATATTGTTACTTTATGTTGTGTTTGTCATCCTCATTGATGCAGAAACAAAGAGACTGACTTTATAACACCATCTCGAACCATATTCCTTTCATTTCATACCATTCTCCATTCTCTTCCACAAATTCAATAACTTCATTTCCTACCATCTCGAAAAGCATCATTCAAAGAAATTTATGAAGAAAAGGGAGAGATAATCTCGTTTTAAAGGAAATACACGAAGAAATTTCATCTAACGAGAACCGCGATGAGATCCTGTTTTAACATCAGAATTTTTTCGTAAAGAGAATTTAGCCCCCAAAGGGACTCTCTTGCAGATGATCTTAGTAGATTGATCGTAAGATCATGAAGAGCATGGGTGCCAGGATCACTAGAAAAGAAATACTCTTAGTCTTTAAATTTACATATTCTCCGTCAACCTCTCTATTGCTTGATACAGAGAAAAGAGACTGCTGAACAGGAGTAAAATATAGTAAACCAATAATACTTTAGAAAAGAAGATACCGAAATCCAAATATTGAATGCTCTAAGATTCGAAGGCTGTACTCCAAAATATGATGTCCGTGGGTACTTTTAGACCGTTTCAACGTCCGTGCTGACTTTGCATATATCTCAAAATGCGGTAGTGTCCCAACCTTATTAGTATATTTTCTTTGCCTTTTTTTCGTGAGTATAGATTGAATACAAGGAAATATTCTATGAACAAATAATTTTCATATCGGGTATGACCCTAACGGTCTTCTCCTGTGTAACAGCCAAATTTTGGGCAAAACTCAAAATTAGGCAAAATTTATTTTTTAAAAAAATCAAACCGCTCGGCGTGTTCTCTCTCGTACGTGCCGCGTTCTTCCCCTATTCCGCCACGCTTGCCGTCACTGTGCCAGCACACGTCGCCGCCCCGTCACGTTCGAGCTCACCTCCCCGCGCCCTGTACATTGCCGTGTCGAGCTCTAGTTTGTGGGGGATCAGAGCGGCTGTTGTACACCTCGCAGGCGACAGGTCCATGGATTCGGACCACCGGACTATCGCCACAAACCGCTAGGCAAAGGCTACCGAATCCCTTTTGTGATTTGCCTCTGTACCTCATAACCATCACCCGGCGCTCCAAGTCAAAAGGCCTACGTAGTAGCTCGGCCGTCGTACACTGCTGCACTGCCACACTAAGCTGCTTGCCGTCCCGTGTGTCCTCTCGCGTCGCGTGGCCAATATTGCCCTGCGGCGCGCGCGTGCTCACCCGAGAGCACACCCCGCTCAGCCTTGCCTTAAACCAAGCCCAAGCCCTACCCTAGCTCCACCTTTCCCTATTTTCCCCAAATCATCCTTCACCGCTGCCATCTGGGTGATCTTCTGGAGCAATTCCTTCCAGACGAAGCTTCCTCCTCTCGCCCCTAACTGTTCCCCTCAACCAATTGTAGAGAAGACGCTCGGCGGAGACGAGTCGACGCCGCCCCTGTTTCAGTCGCGGCCGGGCCTCTCGTCGCCAGCCTTTCGCATGCACTGCCGTTCTCGGCGAAGAGCCCGGGTGCACCCCCGTAACCCCCTCTCACTCCCCGCCCGTTTTCCTAGCCTATACATCCTTTGCTTGCCATGCCGACACTGGCGCGCTCACGGCCTCACCGCCTTTTGCCGTGCCTCCGCATCCGGCCGTCTCCGGCCTTGGCGCGGGTAGCCTTAACTTCCCGAGGTCCCATAGATGCTCGTGCTTGAATGCACTTGGCCGGAGCATGGTCGTAGCGCCGCCGTGGTGCGAGCCGTCGCCGCCAACCACGTCGCCTGTCTGGAGGAAGACGACGACCAGTCGTTGTACGATTCACGCCAAAATTCGTAGTGGCTCACGGTGTCTGTGTCGCTGCCATGTGGCCCCACTTGTCAGCTTTCCCCTTTGCATAAGAGAGTAAAACCGTGACGCACATGTCTCTGCTCCTGGGTGCGGCGCCCTCTCCGTGCGGAAGCGTCCTCGAGAAATATGCCTTCAGCGTATGTAGTCCCTGGCGGGCACAGTGCGCGTGCGGGAAGGCCATGGGCCGAAGCCGCTATGGGCCAGTTTCGTTTGCGGGATTGGCCCATTCCTGTTTAATAGTTTTTCCGCAGATTTAGCTATTTAAATAATTCTAGAAAGTGCTATTGAATTATTGGAAATGCTTAGAGGCTCCCGAAAAAATTAGAAAATTTGGATAAATAGAAAAGGCTGTTCTGGATTTTATAAAAATGCCTGATGTTGCAATTTTTTTAGTCACTGTTCAATGTAGAGATATGCAACTTCCCTAGCACACCCCGTGAGGCGTTCCTGCTCGGTACGTGTGGATACCGCTAGAGGCACTGCCGTTCGTGGAAGCACTGTTCGGTTGGATCGTCGGCGAACACAGGTGAGCAGTCGGCGATCAGTCGGCAACCACTCGGTGAACACCGGTGAGGACTCGGGAACCATTCGGCGAGTATAGGCGAGCACTCGGTGGTGATCTGGGCGAGTACGTCTACTTTCTCTACGCGCGAAAAACTACTTCCGCTGCATCTGCGCGTCAAGGGTAACAATCTGTGATCCTCTACTTGCTTGTACTCCTAGGTGAATCGAGGTAGAAAATTTTGATTTTGCGCTCGCGTAGCCTACCCGTTTCCCAGCAGTGGTATCAGAGCCGATCATGTGTAGTATTGGATCTGTATCAGACGCATATAGTGATTTGTTGCTGTGACTGTTCATGGGTTGATTGGATCAATCGGTATTCTGGATAGAGGTATGAGTTGATAGTGTGATGAGATCAAAAGATTAGTTCGTCCTATATCAAATTTGTGCCGCATAATTCCCCTACCTGCTGGTAACGCCATTGGGGATGCGCGCGTGCCGAACAGATCGGGGCAACAGATCGAGGTCGCATGCATTGCTGTTTTCTCAAGGGGACCTCGCGCGATTGGATCGATATGATCGGTCTAATGAAAATCAGGTCATGTTGATGATCCGGCAGTCAGCTTCATATGATCAATCCGATTGGAATTTTCATTGCGTTTTCGTAGATGTGATCTAAGTTCCCCACTTGGTGTGCCGCGGGCTTTGCCCGCACCCTAGCGAAACCATCGTGAACTTTGATTAACAAACAACTAAAACTGGTTCACATCGTGCGTGTTAGAATTCAATTCTACGCCTAACTTGTTTTTGCAAGATTTGTTGTGGACAGTATGGACCCTTGTGTATGTTATGCACTGTTGTAATTTTGATGACCTACGAGTCATGGTTAATTGCAGCTGAAGGCTGTCTATTGTTGTTTAACGGCCTGCGTGCCGACATGTGATGCTTTGAATCCTCATGTAATTTTGTTACTAGTTGCTAGATGTAGTAGTTAGTGCAATATCATGGTGGACTCAACCCTAGGTGGCCTGGAGGACAAAGATGGTCATGGAGATGGAGATCCCCACGTCATTGGGCCATTGTTGGTGAATGATAAGCGGCCCATCCCGAGATGGGCCTTGGGTCGAGTCCGTACCGGCCTACCGCGTGTACAAAAGGTCCCAAAGGCCAACCTTGGCCGTATCGGAGGAAACGTCTAGCCCGCCAGGGTCTCCCCCGGGCTCGACCAGGTCAAAACCATGCTCCAGTAGGCGTCTCGCGCCTCCCAGGCTATCCTTAGCCCCGGAGAGGGTCCCACGGGTAGTCCGCCTGTCCGTGGGCAGGTGACGACAACTGTCATGTCCCACCGCACTTTCCCCAGCCTTGACTGGGAAGAACTGCGTCTCCCCACGGATCCGTAGCCCGGGGAGAAGCACGAGGGCAGCTCGGTTTGTCGTTTGCCTCTTTGGCAGGCGGCGACGGTTGTTACGCTACGCGACGCCCCCAACGGGTGGCGAGAGGCTGGCTCGGTCCAGTCAATGCTATATTGGGGATAAAGGAAAAGTGCTTTCTCCCTAAAGCACGATTCTTCCCCGTATCGGCATTTCAAGACAAACACGTGTCCAGTACTAACTTGAACAGTTTCTCCCTATAGGCTCCAGACCAGACAGAGCCCCGGAACGAGACAAGAACACCGCCACTAAAAGCAAAGACGAACGCGGGGCCCGCCGTATCAGCTCCGGGCGACCCGCCGCTCCTATAAAAGGAGGATCCCTGGACGTTCGAGGTATCGGCAAGTGGAACACGGAACATACGCATCCGAAGCTTCCCTAGCAGTAGCCGTAGTCCTTAGCCGTCAGAGTGTCCGAAACTCCCTTGTAAGTTCGGGATCGGTGCCTTCAAGTCCGGTCTCGGCACCCCTTGTACTATTTTCCACCACATAATCAACGAAGGCTGGAGTAGAGCTATTACTCGGTAGTGGGGGCTCGAACCAGGGTAAATCACTTGTGTCTTCACGGTTTGTATTCCTTCCTTCCTTCTCCTCGCCCTCTCTATTTCTCTCACCGCACGACGGGGCTGTACCTGGATTGCCAAGTCACACCAGGCGCTGTCAGGGAAGACCGCGCGGCCTGAGCCCCCGTGAGCTCGGCCGCCGCCCCAGGCTGCTGAGAAGGGTGGTCGTTGGGCCTCACACCAACTACAAATTCGTCTGCCGTTCCGTGGACCCGCTGCCCTTCAGGGGCGCGTTTCCCAGACACCGACAGCCATACTAGTTCACAGTTTAATATGATTATCTATGTTAGTTTACCTTGCGTGACTATTCTTTCACGTCATATATGGTGAATATGATAAACCTGACTGAATAGTTTCCCTTAGAAAAATTAATAGTAGATGCCCTTTTGCCAGTAGCTGCACCTATTGTCTTGTAGGTTGGCGGGTTAGGTCTTAACAATTCAAGAACGCCATCTTCTTCCATGTACAATGGGGTGGGTGTAGCCTAACCGGTGCATACACACGCATAGTATTGGTTTACTTAACGGAGATCCAAATAGGATTTGGGACTTCGGGGCGTTAGGGTTGGGAGCCGGGGCATACGATGCCATCCCAACAAGCAAGAATCACACACAATGTGATTGGTAATGTGTTACCTACCTATGTCGCGGGTTCAAGTGGTATTGATAAATCATTACCCGAACCGTGGTGACCATGGATCTTGTCTCACGGAGATCATCAGAGGGAAAGTGATCTTAGTGGGAGTATCTTTTATTAAATTTTGTTTAATAGAAGATTAACATGAACATAGTGCTAAGACTTTGCTTATTTATTTCTATTGTAGATTTTGCTTGTTGTTGCAAACAATTGTTTTAATTTGCGATCCATTCGGGAGAGAGAGAAACTCTCTGGAACGAATTTTATTGATTCGAAACTTGAGAATTGTTCTCAAGCAAGAGAAAAATGAATACGTTCTAGAGGATCCCTATCCTGATGAACCCGGCGATGATGCTACTGCCGTTGATTGAAGAGCTTATGATAAGCACTGCAATGAATCCCATGATGTTAGTTGTCTAATGCTTGCTACAATGAACTCTGAGCTTCAGAGGCAATATGAGGAAGCGGATGCTTACGATATGATCATGGGTCTCCGTAGCATGTTTGAGAACCAAGCAAGAGCCGAGAGATACTCGATCTCGAAAGTTTTGTTTGCATGCAAGCTGGCTAAAGGTAATCCGGTGAGCCGTCATGTGATCAAGATGATTGGTTACATTGAGAACTTAGAGAAACTGGATTTTCCTCTAAGCGAAGAGCTCGCTACTGATGTGATTCTCCAGCCACTTCCTACAAGCTTTGAGCCGTTCATCATGAACATTCATATGAATGGCATGGAGAAAAGCATGGTTGAATTGCATGGGATGCTAAAGACAGCCGAGGAGAGCATCAAGAAAACCAACAAACATGTTATGGTGGTTCAAAAGGAGGGGCTAAGAAGAGGAAGCGTGGGGCAAGGGTAAGGGTGAGGATACGATCCAAGACCCCAAACCTAAATCTGATGGTAAGACCAAAAGAAATGGCCCTACTTCTTCTGACAAATGCCACTACTGCAAAGCAAATGGGCATTGGAAGAGGAACTGTCCAAAGTTCCTGTAAGACAAGAAGAAAGGAAAGGTTCCACCTTCTAAGTCAGGTATTAACGTTTTAGAAGTTAATCTTGCAATGTGTCCTACTGAATCTTGGGTATTTGATACCGGTGCAATGATTCACACTTGCCAATCGTTGCAGGGGCTAAAAAGGACTAGAGATTGCAAGAGAGGCGAGTTGGAGATTCGTGTTGGCAATGGAGCAAAGGTTGCTGCGAAGGCCGTCAGCGTTTACCCCTTGTCGTTACCTTATGGTTTAGTCATGGAATTAAATAATTGTTATTACATTCCTGGCTTGAGTAAGAACATTATCTCTTCATGACTTTGTAATAAAGAATAAATGTTGTTCAATTTATTTCAATGGTTTGCTCTATGGCAACTGTCCATTGGTGAATGGGTTGTATGTGCTAGATCTTGATAATGCTTCTGTTAATAATGTTAATACAAAAAGACTCAAAACAAATGATTTAGATTCCACTTATTTATGGCATTGTCGCTTGGGTCATATAAACAAAAGACACATGGAGAAGCACCATAAAGATGGTCTTCTCGATTCATTTGATTTTGAATCTTTTGAAACATGCGAACCTTATTTACTTGGCAAGATGACAAATGCACCTTTTACTGGTTCGAGTGAGAGGATGTGTGAGTTATTGGCCCTCGTGCATACTGATGTATGTGGACCAATGAGTTCCACGGCTAGAGGTGGTTATCAATACTTCATTACTTTTACCGATGACTTTAGTAGATATGGTTATATCTATCTAATGAGGCACAAGTCTGAATCTTTTGAAAAGTTCAAAGAGTTTCAGAATGAAGTACAAAATCATTTGGGCAAGAAAATTAAATTTCTACAGTGTGACCGTGGAGGAGAGTATTTGAGCCAAGAGTTTAGTAATCATCTAAAGAGTTGTGGAATTGTTCCACAATTGACTTCGCCTAGTACGTCTCAATGGAATGGGGTTTCTGTACGGAGGAACCACACTTTGTTGGACATGGTACGATCTATGATGAGTCAGGTAGATCTTCCATTGTCATTCTAGGGGCATGCTCTAAAAACAGCAGCGTTCACGTTGAACAGGGTTCCATCTAAATCCGTTGATAAGACACCATATGAGATATGGAAAGGGAAATGTCCAAATTTGTTTTGTCTTAGAATTTAGGGTTGTGAGTCTGATATAAACGTATGACGTCTGATAAGCTACACGCCAAGTCGGATAAGTGCTTGTTTCTGGGGTACCCTTGGGAGACCGAAGGGTATTATTTTTATAACCGGGAAGAAGGCAAAGTGTTTGTCGCCCGAATTGGTGTCTTTTTGGAGAAAGAGTTTTCCAAAAGGACTAATGGGAGCAAGGTGCAACTCGAAGAGATTTGGGAAACATCTAAAAATGTTTCAGCTCCAGCTAGCACTTGGCAGGATGAGCAAGGTGTTGCGGAACCTGTTGATGAGATGCCAGCCCCACGGAGGTCCACACGGGCAAGCCGCCCTCTCGAGAGGTTTATGTTCCTCGCTACAGAGCAACGCGATGTGTTATTATTGGAAAATGACAAACCCAAGGACTATGAGAAAGCAATGGTGGGCCCAGACTCTGAGAAATGGCTAGAGGCCATGAAATCCGAGATAAAATCCATGTATGATAATCAAGTTTGAAACTTGGTTGATCATCCTGATGGTGTAAAAACCATAGAGTGCAAAAGGGTCTTCAAGAAAAAGATAGACGCCGATGGAAATGTTCACATTTTTAAGGCACGATTGGTGACGAAAGGGTACAAGCAGATTCATGGTGTTGACTATGATAAAACTTATTCGCCTGCCGCCGTGATCAAGTCTATCCGGATCATGCTAGCAATTGCCGCGTATTATGACTATGAGATTCGGCAAATGGAAGTCAAAACGGCTTTCCCGAAAAGAAACCTAAGCGAGGACGTGTACATGGTACAGCCCGAAGATTTTGTCGATCCGACTGATACTGGCAAAGTATGCAAGCTTAGGAAGTCCATTTATGGACCGAAGCAAGCATCTCGGAGTTGAAACCTTCGTTTTGATGAAGTGGTCAAAGAGTTTGGCTTCATCAAGAATGAAGAAGAGCCTTGTATTCACAAGAAGGCTTGTGGGAGCGCACTAGTATTTTTGGTCTTATATGTAGATGACATACTGTTGATTAGAAATGATATTCCCGTGTTAGATGTTGTACAAGCCTATCTGAGAAAGAGTTTCTTGATGAAAGACTTGGGAGATGCAGCTTATATCTTGGGCGTAAATATCTATAGAGATAGATCAAAAAGGTTAATTGGATTAAGCCAGAGTACGTACATTGACAAGGTGCTGAAACGGTTCAGCATGCATGATTCCAAGAAGGGTTTCTTGCCACTGTCACATGACATAAGTCTCAGTAAGACTCAGTGTGCTTCGACACCTGATGAGCAAGAGAAAATGAGTCGGAATACGTACGCTTCGGCTATTGGGTCCATCATGTACGCTATGTTATGTACGCGCCCAGATGTGTCATATGCTCTGAGTGTCACGAGCAAATACCAATCGAATCTGGTGATAGTCACTGGATGGCTGTAAAGAACATCCTTAAATACTTGTGAAGGACTATGGAGATGTTCTTGGTTTTTGCAGGAGAGGAGGAGCTCGTCGTAAAGGGTTACGTCGATGCTAGTTTCCAAACCGACAGAGACGATTCAAGATCGCAGTCCGGGTTTGTATTCTGTCTCAATGGTGGGGCAGTGAGCTGAAAGAGTTCCAAGCAAGAAACAGTAGCAGATTCCACGACGGAGGCCGAGTACATTGCAGCTTCTGAAGCAGCAAAGGAGGTAGTTTGGATCAGAAAATTTGTTTCTGAGTTGGGCGTAGTAGCTAGTGCTTCTTGTGCAGTGGGCCTCTATTGTGACAATAGTGGTGCCATTGCACAAGCAAAGGAGCCTAGGTCTCACCAAAAATTCAAGCATATACTCAGGCGATACCACCTGATCCAGGATATCATTGGGAGGGGTGATGTGAAAATTTGTAAAGTGCACACGGATCTAAACGTGGCTGATCCGTTGACCAAGCCCCTTCCATAACCAAAGCATGAGGCACACACAAGAGTAATGGGTGTTCGATACTTGTATGATTAACTCTAGTGCAAGTGGGAGATTGAAAGGGATATGCCCTAGATCAATCATAGTGATGATTGTACCACGCAGTTGTTCATGTACATATGATAATGTTGTTTATCGGTTCCCTGAATAAACGTCACAACTTTGTCCATTGGGTACGAATTGATTGTGAAACACATTGTTATATGACTTTATTCTGAACGGGTCCCTGATCCATAGCATTACGAGAAGCAGTTATGATTTAATCAGTATACATATTGGTTGATGGTAATGTTTCATATACCATAGATATAGAGATATCAAACCAATCGGATGAACGCATGTTAGAGAACATGGGCAGTCGGACAGACCTACTCCGAGACGCTGTGAGTTGTTATCTCTTATAGCGCCATCAGCGTATAGTCTCGAGTGGTATACCTATATGGTCCTTAGACCTGAGATTGTCATGGATGCTCAGCATGTTGACTCGTATACTTTGGTATCATCAAACGCTACACTGTAACAGGGTATTTATAAAGGTGCCTACTGGGTATGCCACGATACATAGTCAGGGGTGTGATAATCAAGATGGAATTTGCCCCTTCTAGATAATAGGAGAGATACATCTGGGCTCCTCGTGTGGATGAATAGGGAAAGCGCACGGCCGTGCTAATATGACTAAGGAGTTAGTCATGATTTGTATCCATTCACTGCCGAGTGAACTGGTCGAGCTATCAATAAGGGTGGCGCGCATCTCGCCTTGAGCTTGACTGGTATCGGGTGGCAAAGGGATCGGTATGTGAGTGTATCAAGGTTTAGCCGAATAATGATCCTGTGCATTCGGGGGTCAATACGTACTGCTAGGTGCCACTTTTGATCGGTGGATTGGAAACGAGTTTCCGGATCCACGGCCGACTTGCACTGAACCTAACGGGTCACACACTTAATGGGTTGGAACTGTTTAAAGGGTTTGTGCGAGGATATGATCTACGTAGGTGATAGAAACCCTAGCGGGCCGAAGCCCACTAGCGTGACTATATAAGGAGAGGCATAGGGGCGGCGTTTGTAGATGAGTTGAGCCTTCACCACACCTAGCCGTCGCGCGCCCCTCTTGCTCTCTAGAAACCCTACCCGCATGGCAAGGTGCTAGCACACCCCGTGAGGCGTTCTTGCTCGGTACGTGTGGATACCGCTGGAGGCGCTACCTTTCGCGGACGCGCTATTCGGTTGGATTGTCGGCGAACACAGGTGAGCAGTAGGCGATCAGTCGGCAACCACTCGGCGAACACTCGGCGAACACCGATGAGGACTCGGCAACCACTTAGCGAGTATAGGAGAGCACTCGGTGGTGATCTAGGCGAGTACTTTTACTTCCTCTACGCACGAGAAACTGCTTCCGCTGCATCTGCGCGTCAAGGGTAAGGATTTGTGATCCTCTACTTGCATGTGCTCCTGGGTGAATCGAGGTAGAAAATTTTGATTTTGCGCTCGCGTGGCCTACCCGTTTCCAAGCAATGACATGCACAAGCTAAAATCCTAACACTCATTCCTGCGCTAAGCAGTGGTGTGCATGTCCGACTAGGTGATGCATGTGCATTCTACTGCTAAGGCTGGCACGATCTGTTTATGCATGTGCTCTTACTGTGGTTATTGTTGAGCTGAAGTGGTTGTGGTTGTGAATCCAAGCCCACTGCTTCTCCTCGGCCAATTTGCTCCCCTTTTCCTTCTTTAGCTCCTAGATGCTTGGGAGTAGCAAGGGAGCAGCAGCAAAGGCCCTCCTCCTTGTCCTTTTTAGCTCTCTCCCTTTCTCTACTCTCTACCTATGCTTTGGCTGGGCTTACGTTGCTATGATGTGGTTCTGGAGCTTCTACCTGAAGGCTCCTCCCCCCCTTGCGGCTGGTAAATATCCCCCATTTGGGGTGGTTTCCTGATTTGGAAACTAGGTGCTGCTGGCTGGTTTTGTGGGGTAAGGATCCTTTATGGCTGGCCCTAATGTGGCTGCTTATGTGGTCAAATTCTCATGGGCTTAGGGGCTGCAACTGAGCCTGCTTCCCTAGCATGTTGCTTTGCTGTTGGGCTTTGATTGATGTGCTATTGCTACTATTTTTGGAACCTAGTGTTGATGAGGACTTTGACAAAATTTACTAGTTCGTCTGTGTGCCACACTCTTGGGTTTATTTCATTCAGCCCCTTGTGCATTCAATTTTTTTTACCATTGGTTGTACAAGGACTTATTTAATTCACAGGTTTGTATTATTTGCCAGGTGATGAAAGGTAGCTAATGTGAGGGAGATCGGCTAGCCCCGGACGGCCTGGTGTCCCGATGATCACCTCGCTATAGGAACTCCGATGGCCTAGCCATTATCATTAATGCTAGTTAATTTTTTAGTTGGCTAATTCACTGATCATAGATTTTGTTATTTTCTTTATCGTATTATATCTTATTTTGTGTGCTTGTGCTGTGCAGATAAATTGGAGGATGGTTGGAGTCTGGAGATGGCTTGACAAGACTTGGATCGGAATAAGACCCCGGAATACTAGATAGGAAAGATAACAGGAGATAAGGAAAGAAGAAAGAAATTTGTAATATATATATATATATATATGTATATGTATATGTATATATGTAAATATGTATATAATTATTATCTTGTAATGTGCCTCGATTATGGTTATTGTAATGAATGATGCTTGTATGCGGGACAGCTGTGGAATAGAAATTTTATGGTTCGAAATTTTTAATCTTATCATTTGTGTGACAATTTTTTATTTGCATCTGAGAATGAGTCATATACGAGTTAACATGTGGTTATCATAATGGTGTGTTTGAGGTATTTTGTGCCCAAGCTTAGAGGGAGGCCGACAGACCGGTAGTTGGTTGGATTGGGTGAGGAGGGCGAGGCGTCAATGGCAATGCTAGAGCCACCGAGAGGAGGAGAATGTCGTCGGCATGTGGCGGAGGGATTGGGAGTCGCCCTTCGGCTTAAGGTAGGGCGGTTGTGGAGACAGCAAGCGAGGGTCTGAGCAGCAAGTTAGCGGTGCTCCATCACCAACAACGAGCGGCGGCACGGCAAAGGGGGGAGGTGGAGTAGGAGGCGCGTGAGGAGAGGGGATGAGAGTGAAGCAGGGGAGGAGAGAGAGAGAGAGGTAGTAAAATAGATGGGGAGAGACATTGGCCGTTGGATTTTGATCCAACAGACCAGAAATGCAATTGTACAATAGTTGCTCCCTCCACCTTCTTGCAACAGACGGAAAGAGGTGACGTCATAGGCCTCTCTGATTGGCATTGCATCGAACACCCTCCGCGCCTCATCCGGTCGCTCGCACTTGGCATGCATGCGTACATGTACACAAGCTAGCACGCTCCAATCCCCGTCCGTGGCGTGCGGCGAGCCGACGACTTGGAGGCAATAGCTAGGTAGTGTGCAGCCTCCCTGCTTGTTCTCCTTCTTGGCCAAGCCCGTTGGAGCAGGCGCGAAGAAGTTGTCCAGGTGGGCAAGGCCAAGAATCAGAATAAGCCTTGTTAGCACTAGGAGAATGTCTTTCGGCATGGGCTGAGTTCCTCCTCCTGATGCTTCCCGTTTAAATCAGACACCTCCCCAAAATTGTGTCCTGCGTGTGTGGGATCAATATCAAATCAAATAAGAAGCTAGCAGCGGCTAGCGCTGAGACTACGGACGCCGCGCCGGCTCTGACCATGACATCCCACAGACCAATCAGCATGCCGCCGTGACGATTGGCCGCCGTGCCGCAGTCTCTGACAACCACAAGCTTCTACATGCATCCTGCCATGGTGTTTTGAGACGATGGCCCTCTCCCGTTTGCAGCAGGGCCCCTACTTGCCCGTGACTATAGCCGCCGCCGCCAACCACCACGACAACAGCTACCCTAGGTATTGCGATTCCCCCATTTCTCCTCTTCTGCATCTTGTCGCCCAAGAGGGCTCCGCCTGGATTTTCGTCCCTGCGTCGATGGGTGATGTAGGATATTGATAAGTACTCCCTAAGTTTCGCAATGATTGTAGTTTTAACTTTTTTTTCCCAAATGTTTATAGTTGTCACATTCCAAAACGAGGAAATAACACATTTGCCTAAAGTTGAGCGCCTTCATCATATTTACCTTATCTTTTTTTCTGTTAAATAGCCTATGTCCATCACCAGTAATAATTACTCACAATCCATCGTCACTAAAACCAGTCTAATTTTTATATATATAAAAATCTCAAAAGGAAGAAATGTGTCTTTTATGAAGTAGAGTGGTGCCATGACCGGTCTTTTTTTTAATATTGTAGGGTATTGGTTTAGATTTAGAAATTTTGAGGACAAATTGCCACCAGCTTCCCAATTGTACTACACCAACAGTGATATCACAGTTCTCAGCATAGACAGCGATTAGCGCTCAATAGGAAGAGCAGAAGGTTTGTGCCTGGTTTGATGATGCTTATTTCACGCTAAGAAAGGCCAGAAAATTGTTGTAGAGCAGAGTGTTGTACAAAGTCCAGCCAGTTCTCTGATTTACTGTTGTGTGTCTATCGGAACCATTGAGGTTCCTGCGTCATCAGAAGCTGATAGCAAATGCTCTGACTACATATACTGAAGAGAACAGGGTAAGTGAAGCTACGTCAAAGACATTTCATAGTCGGAATTATTTCTCTAGGAGTATATACCTACATATACAAAGAGCCAGTATGGCAATGGAAGAAATAAACACTGTGATGGGAATTATCAGGTGTGACCATCTCCATTACCATACAACATTAAAAAGCATGACTATCCCTTGGCTTCTTTTTGTTTGAGGGAAGGAAAGAATGAGGGAGAGCAGCGGGGTGAAGCTGGTTCATGGGATGGAAAATTCAAACTGAACTAGCTCATTCACCTTCTCTGAATGAAGTCACAACTATATATAGGTGTAACCGCAAGTTCTTGACATTTATTTTGTTGGTTACACACAAAGAAGGTACGAGATACTTCTAACCTACTTGGACACTAAGTAATATTATCTAATATAGCTGAATCTATAGAAGAGTAAAGAAGATTCTAGATAGTCTCTACCATATAGAAAATAGGAGAGTATTCTAGACTAATCTTACTCTTTTGTCAAAAGAATCTTGCAGCATTGAAACATAATTATCCGTAAGTTGTTGCACAAGGAAAGCTACTATAAAAAGGATTCCAAGTTGTGCAGATGGAAGTTGCAGTGCATCTATCCGTAGTTGTGGACTTGAAGGTTATGCTCCAAACAACGATGAAATGATGTTCACTTTGAGCACTAGACGATTATATCGTCAAGGTCATTAGTGTTTAACCATTACAATAATGAATCTTAGTTTATATGAGCTAACTAAACATATTTAGAAAGAATAATTATATTGCTAAAATTCCTTAGCTATATTGTTGGTAATTAACCAATATATAGTAGGTCAAAAGTATTAAAATTGCATACCGAACCATTCACTTTGAGAAAAATGTATTGAGTAAAATAGTTTGTTAGTAAAGGTTGAAGAAAAAAATTATTTGAGAATAGTGACCACCTAGCTGGTGAAAAATTCCAACAGAATATGGTACACAAGGAACAACAGAATGGCAATCAAGTAGAAAAAAAACTCTAATATTCGTAAGATGGAAACTTATGATCACATAGGTATGGTGATGGAAATAACATAATCACGCATAAGTACTCTAAAGCGTAGCCCAGCTAATACCTATCATATAACCGTGCAGCTTAAAACAAGTAATCTGGTAAAAGACACCAATAGTATCGATAATCAAATAAACACGCGGAGATTCAGTCATTTACAGATTCAAGTTTTCTGCTAACATGGCGGAGGCCTCTCGAGCTTCCTCCATAAGAGTAGAGGCTTCTTCTTTGGAGTAGGCGAAGCCTTCTCGCCCGGCTTCAAGATCTACATCAGGATAATTCGACTTCATAATAGCCAAAGCTTGGCTTGCGCAAGTTGTCGCCGTTTCCTTCGTGAAGACCTTGAGTTGTGCTTGGAGCACCTTCAAGTCGCGCCATTAGTATGTCGGCATCAGACGGCAGCTCTTCTTCGGGATAAATATATTGTAGCACAGGAGCCACCACTTTCAAGGTACGGTTGCATAGCTCTACGACGGACTTCACCTTCTCGTCGAATACATGGAATTGGACCTTGGTTTTTTGTTGATAAGCTGCAAAATTAGTTGGACATCATAAAGTAATCAGGTTTTGGTGGGATTGAGCCAGGGAGAGCTAGAGTTAGATAGTTACCCTTCAGCTCTTTTTGCCGATTTCTCGGCTTGGGTGCTGGCTAGGAAAGCTTCTCCTTCCATGGCCTCCTGCCTCGCCTCCATCACTTGTTGATTTTCCTTCAAAACTTTGTACAAAGGTATGCAGAAGGGGTTCATCATAAAAAAGTGTTCTACAACAACATTAAGCCTAACATCACTCGGGGGACATTACCTTGGATGGTGTTAGCCTCTTCTACGTGGTGGAGCCGAAGTTCGGTATTCTCCTTTCGATGCTCCTCGATTTCGCCACAGAACTACGATTTAGCGCGTACAGCATGTGGTCAAACTCATCAAGGGACTTCAGCTGGCTGACAGCCTTCTGAAGGCACCGAGACTTCTGTGTGGCCCTCTTGCTCATGCGTTCTGTGGGGACAGGAGGAAAGATTAGCCACATTCTTTGCTCAAGGTAAGGATTCAAGGCATGAAGAATGTTTACCTCAAGCATGTTGACACTGAATTTTGATACATTCTACAGTGTTTTCCACTCCTCAGCCTCCTGCTCGTCATCGACCTCATAGCCTTCCATTTCCTTCCTCCACTTCACTCGGAGTGGAAGAGGATTGGCACTGGCAGCAGGGCGAGGGATCTCCTCGACTTCTGGCTCCGAGCTCTCTAGGGCCGGGGCTGGGATGTTTCCCTTAGCCGGTGAGGATTGATGAGCGGCAGGGGACGACGGAGCAGTAGGTTGAGGCGCTGCATGCTGAGTTGGACCCTCGTCTGGAGTAGGCTCTGCTTGGGAACCGGATCTTGAAGGAGCAGGAGGAGCAAGAGTTGGCGTCTTGGCGCTGCGATTGCCCTGCGAGGTGCCCAAGACAGGTTTTCTACGAGCAGTTGAAGATTCAGAGACCATGATCTCCTTACAAACAATGAAAGGGGGAGTTGCGAGGGAGAAACTTTGTGACGATGTAAACTTGACTCCCATCCGAGTGGCTTGACCACTCTGGGCGGAGCCGGAGGGCCTTCTAGCCTCTGATGTGGCCTTTGGGCCAACTGTTGGGGGAGATGGAGGGTTTGGAGATTGCCCAGCAGGAGCATGGCTAGGCTTTGGAACTTGGGGACGACAGCGTAGGAGCGAGACATCATCTTCATCCTCGTCCGAGTCTTTCAGGACGACCCCCTTGCCTTTCTTGGCTGGAGGAGCATCAGCCGAGTCCTTTGCAGGACGCTTGAGCGGTGCCTCCTTATGGCTGCGGACCTCGGGGACGGGATATGTGGAGAAGAATGCGGTGCGTCACTGCACAAGGATCAGACCAGGTCAATTATGATTGGATTTCTTAAACAACAGCCAAAGTCGAAGGGAATTCTCTGCTTTCCGCTGGAGGAGGATTCGACAAACGGTACACGCTCGGGCAATTCTCATTTTCTATGATTGAGCCTGGGGCGAAGAGTTCAGCCACTCGGCTGATCAGAGCTTTATGGGAGAGTTGTTCCTTACTTTACCGAGTGGCATCTTGGAGTCCCGAATATTCAAATTCGAGATGGACCCTCTCTTTCATGGGCTGGACATGGCGGACGTTGTTGTTTAAAACTGAGCCGATGCCAGTCAGCCCCATAGACTTCAATCTCCCAAGAAGGGGGAGCATTTCCCTGACTTGGCTCTCTTTTCTTTCGGCGAGGGGGGAGGACCAGGAGGCACCGACTGTGGAACATTCCTCTGAAAAAAGAGGAAGGACTGGGGGAGATTGGCGCAGTAAAACCATCTGGCATGCCATCCCTTGTTGGAAGTCCTCGTGGCAAGATCGAAGTAGAATTTCTTAGCCCCTTCCCGCTGCTGAAATCCGGCGCCGCCTACGGCTCTAGGAGAAGTTTTGTTAGGGAAAGGTTTCAGAAGAAAAAGGGATCTAAAGAATCGAAATGAGGCGTGATCCCGAGATACGCCTCGCAAATATGGGCAAAGACTGCGATTTGGAAAATCGAATTGGGGTTGAGATGAGTTAATTTGATCCCATAGAAATGCAATAATCCCCTGAAAAAGGAAGAACGGGGAAGGCCAAAGCCGTGAAGTAAGAAGGACTCGAAGACCACCACCTTGTCAGACCGAGAGGCGGGGGAGGTCTCACCGGCAGCAGCGCGCCATGAGATCAGCTCTTCCGAGGGGAGTACACCGGCGGATACAAGCTTCTGTAGCCCGGTCGGTTGTGATGGACTTCATCCACTCCTTAGCGCTCTTGGTCGCTTTCGGGGTGGCCGGAGACGGAGGAGCTATTGCGGATTGGCGACGATGGTGGCGGAGAATGCGAAGAAGGTAAACCCTAGCGGTGGAGTTCGCTGGAGCGGATGAAACTGCTGGCACGAGAAATGGGCGGGGTGAAGCAATTTCGTTTCCCTGTTCCTAAATATAAAAGGGCCACATTGCGCATTTTGGGATGGGGTTTATCTAACGTTGGAATGCGGCCTTTTTAAGGAGCTTGGCTAACTACTCGGATTGCCGAGAGATGTTACCCGAGAGGTTAGCTGAGGCGTTGGGTGTCCGATTGGAAAATGCGTGGTTCTAACTACTCGGATGAAGACAATATCAGTTGGAAATTCGATGGTTGATCAAGAAGAAAATGAGAAGATTAGCATAAAGGGACTTCCTGATACTTCCAAAGGACCTTTTCATTACGGCTCTTAGGCCGGATTACATATATTCAGCGGCTTTGCACAATGAGCTAGGACTTGTTGCTGGCTCATGGAGAAGAGCAAAAAAAGAGGACCAACTCTCCTGGCGAGGATGGTGAGGCGCTTGTCAAGAGCACGTCAGAACCATCCGTCTCCCAGAAGAGCGGCAGTGCATCCCTGAGTTGGACGTGCACCTAGTATAACAGCGGGAATCCACGAATCAGAACCTTGATGGATTCTTCGGTGCGAATCTCCGCGGTGTCCTCATGGAACTACCTCCAGGGGACGTCCATGGCAGCCCGAGCGGCAGTGTGAACGGCGGCAGCAGCGATACACTCATCCTTTTGCTCACATTGACCTGCCATTGCGTCTTGGATAAAGGAGGGAGAAGCTCGAAGAAGAAAAGAGGGGGAAAAGACTTGAAGACTGAATGAGGCGTAATGCGCTACATTTCGGATTTCTTTTTATATACACGAAGAAGTTCAAGAGATGCGCCTCGCTATCCGTTCTGAATACAGTAAAAACCATCATGGCGATAAGACAGAAGTGGGGTTGCGCTTCCTGGCAGAATCGCATGACGCTTCAGCTGTGTGAGAAGGGCGCAAAAACTCTTCGCCTTCCGTAAAATGGGCTTGGGCCAAATAAGAAAAGGGCAACCCCTTAACAGGCATTCTTAACAGTGCGCCACCAATGGTGGTGACACGTTAACATTCAGCCTAATTCAGCCTCGGTACACCCTTGAGGGCATATGACCGGACGTGCCACATTGAAAAATGTTTCACGACATACCCCATGTTGGGTCACTAGCCGAGTGCTAGTTCTTGCAAGACAAGGCCAGACGTCTAACGCCTTACATTTTTAAAACGCATGACTCATAGCATGCTGCAAGACGGAAGCTATGGTTGCGTGGCTTAAGGCACGCTCCATGATGAGCCGGTTGCTGCTTTTGCAGTGCGAGAGTGGGTGCCAAGTAGCCAAATTCGTTCGTTGAGGTGACGTGCCAAACAGGCCAAGAAGCTAGGCGTTCGGTATTGCCGAGCCAGGCGTTGCTTTCAACACCGAGGACTTGATATTTCTTGAGTTCTTTACAATCTCTTTACAGATTACAGGGGATATTGACGAGACCAGTCGGTCGGACATCTGATTCGATCGTAAAGCACTCGAGCGCTACTGTGGACTACATGGGCCCCGGGTATCCTCTAGAAGGCCCATAAGGAGGCAGATAGGGGGCGACTCAAGCTAGCCAGATCGGGATAGAGACCACTCGGGCTACGTTTGACTTGATCACCAAGGATGCTCCTGAGGATAGAGTCCAGCTCCCTGTAATTAGGAGATTCATATTCGCATATCATGCACCGGCATAACCGAATTTGGTACCAAGTACTTGATAGAACCATGTAACCCCATCTCCCCTGCACTACGTAAAGGGAGGGGTAGGGGGCATTGAAATAGATCATCCCACATCAGATAGTTGTATCAGCATAGACATCTCCATCATCTGCGAATTCACGCAGAGACATAATCCCATAACACAGGACCAGGGTATTGCCTCTGTGTTGAGGGCCCGAACCTGTATAAATCCTTGTCTTGTGTTACCATCTGGCTTGGTTCTTGCACATAACCTCGTAACAAATTCATTGCCGACGGTGACCTCCGATTAGCCACCAGTCGACACCTACACTGGTGCTCCTTCGTGGGTTTATGGTCCGTTTCCATTGGGATGCGATGAGTGCACAGACTCGGGCTTATCCCCTAGAGGTCCTTAAGTGAATAACATAAGACCGAGTTGTACTTATGTAAAGTGGTGACAAACCGGTGGCATTCTTCCTCAGTTAGCAAATCGCTGATGATGGTCGGCTTGTTTTGGTTGTTGTTTAGGAAGACATGCTTAAGCCCAGGAGGAAGAGGTTTTACCTTGATAGGCGAGGAAGGAGGTTCCTCAGTCCTATTTAGTTGAAAATATTCATTTGAATCTTACTATTGAACGAAACATGGAACGTCTTCCTCGAGATCCCGAGGGTGAATTGTCTTGAAGAGAGCAGCAGTCATAGCCTCTTCGAACGGATCCGATAGTGGCTCGGCTTCTATAGGATGATTGATGGATCGCGTGAAGCTCACTGAAAGGTACTTGTTGCCGACTGTCAAGCCGACAGATTCTCCCCTTTCCATGTTTCGGACTAAATCCCTTACGGATTGCCCGATCAGGATGCGAGAGTGATACAGGTCGGGGACATCGAAGACATGGAAATCTAGCGTGATGCTATGATCATCTAAGGTCACCTCGACATCGCGCCTCATCCAGCCGCTCGCACTTGGCATGCATGCGTACATGTACACAAGCTAGCCCGCTCCAATCCCCGTCCATGGCGTGCTGCAAGACGACGACTTGGAGGCAAGAGCTAGGTAGTGTGCAGCCTCCCTGCTCCTTCTCCTTCTTGGCCGAGCCCTTTGGAGCAGGCGCGAAGAAGTTGTCCACGGTGGGCAAGGCCAAGAATCAGAGCAAGCCTAGTTAGCACTAGGAGAATGTCTTTCGGCGTGGGATGAGTTCCTTCCCCTGACTCTTCCCGTTTAAATCAGACACCTCCCCAAAATTGCGTCCTGCGTGTGCGGGATCAATATCAAATCAAATAAGAAGCTAGCAGCGGTCGGCGCTACTTACTGTTGAGACGGCGGATGCCGCGCCGGCACGGACCACGACTTCCCTTCGACCAATCAGCATGTCGCTGCGATGATTGGCCGCTGCGCTGCAGTCTCCGACAACCACAAGCTTCTACATGCATCCTGCCACGGTGTTTTGACACGATGGCCCTGTCCCGTTTGCAGCAGGGCCCCTACTTCCCCGCGACTATAGCCGCCGCCGCCAACCACCACGACAACAACTACCCGAGGTATTGCGATTCCCCTTTTTCTCCTCTTCTGCATCTCGTCGCCCAAGAGGGCTCCGCCTGGATTTTTGTCCCAGCGTCGATGGGTGATGTAGGATATTGATAAGTACTCCCTAAGTTTCGCAATGATTGTAGTTTTAACTTTTTTTTCCCAAATGTTTATAGTTGTCACATTCCAAAACGAGGAAATAACACATTTGCCTAAAGTTGAGCGCCTTCATCTTTTTTACCTCATCTTTTTTTTTTCTGTTGAATAGCCTACATCATCAGTAATAATTGCTCACAATCCATCGTCACTAAAACCACTCTAATTTTTTATATATATATCAATCTCAAAAAGTAGAGATGTGTTTTTTATGAAGTAGAGTGGTGCCATGACCGGTCTTTTTTTAATATGGTAGGGTATCGGTTTAGATTTAAGAATTTTGAGGCCAAGTTGCCACCAGCTTCCCAATTGTACTACACCAACAATGATATCACAGTTCTCAGCATAGACAACGATTAGCACTCAATAGGAAGAGTAGAAGGTTTGTGCCTAGTTTGATGATGCTTATTTCACGCTAAGAAAGGCCAGAAAATTGTTGTAGAGCAAAGAGTTGTACAAAGTCCAGCTAGTTCTTTGATTTCCTGTTGTGTGTCTATCGGAACCATTGAGGTTCCTGCGTCATCAGAAGCTGATAGTAAATGCTCTGACTACATATACTGAAGAGAATAGGGTAATTGAAGCTATGTCAAAGACATTTCATAGTCAGAATGATTTCTCTAGGAGTATATACCTACATATACCTAGAGCCGGTATGGCAATGGAAGAAATAAACACTGTGATGGGAATTATCAGGAGGTGTGACCATCTCCATTACCATACATACAACATTAAAAAGCACGACTATCCCTTGGCTTCTTTTTGTTTGAGGGAAGGAAAGAAAGAGGGAGAGCAGCGGGGTGAAGATGGTTCACTGGATGGAAAATTCAAACTGGACTAGCTCATTCACCTTCTCTTGATGCAGTCACAGCTATATATAGGTGTAACTGCAGGTTCTAGACATTTATTTTGTTGGTTACACACAAAGAAGGCACTAGATACTTCTAACCTACTTGGTCACTAAGTAATAATGTCTAATATAGCTGAATCTATAGAAGAGTAAAGAAGATTCTAGATAGTCTCTACCATATAGAAAATAGGAGAGTATTCTAGACTAATCTTACTCTTTTGTCAAAAGAATCTTGCAGCATTGAAACATAATTAATCCATAAGTTGTTGCACAAGGAAAGCTACTGTAAAAAGGATTCCTAGTTGTGCAGATGGAAGTTGCAGTGCATCTATCCGTAGTTGTGGACTTGTAGGTTATGCTCCAAACAACGATGAAATGATGTTCACTTTGAGCACTGGACGATTATATCGTCAAGGTCATTAGTGTTTAACCATTACAGTAATGAATCTTAGTTTATATGAGCTAACTAAACATATTTAGAAAGAATAATTATATTGCTAAAATTCCTTAGCTATATTGTTGGTAATTAACCAATATATAGTAGGCCAGAAGTATTAAAATTTGTAGACCGAACCATTCACTTTGGGAAAAATGTATCGAGTAAAATAGTTTGTTAGTAAAGGTTGAAGAAAAAAATTATTTGAGAATAGTGACCACCCAGCTGGCGAAAAATTTCAACAGAATACGATACACAAGGAACAACAGAATGGCAATCAAGCAGAAAAAACTCTAATATCTGTAAGATGGAAACTTATGATCACATAGGTATGGTGATGGAAATAACATAATCACGCATAAGTACTCTAAAGCGTAGCCCAGCTAATACCTATCATATAATCGTGTAGCTTCAAACAAGTACTCGGGTAAAAGAGACCAATAGTATCGAGGATCAATTAAACACGCGGAGATTAAGTCATTTACAGATTCAAGTTTTCTGCTAACATGGCGGAGGTCTCTTGGGCTTCCTCCATAAGAGTAGATGCTTCTTCTTTGAAGTAGGCGAAGCCTTCTTGCACAGCTTCAAGATCTACATCAATATAATTTGACTTCATAATAGCCAAAGCTTGGCTTGCGCAAGTTGTCGCTGCTTTCTTCGCAAAGACCTTGAGTTGTGTGGGAGCACCTCCAAGATGCGCCATTAGTATGTCAGCATCAAACGGCAGCTTTTCTTCGGGATAAATATATTGGAGCACAGGAGCCGCCGCTTTCAAGGTACGGTTATGTAGCTCTACGGCGGACTTCACCTTCTTGTTGAAGACATGGAATTGGGCCTTGGTTTTTTGTTGATAAGCTATAAAATTAGTCGGACATCACAAAGTAATCAGGTTTTGGTGGGATTGAGCCAGGGAGAGCTAGAGTTAGATAGTTACCCTTCAGCTCTTTGGTCGATTTCTCGGCTTGCGTGCTGGCCAGGAAAACTTCTCCTTCCATGGCCTTCTACCTCGCCTCCATCACTTTTTTATTTTCCTTCAAAGCTTTGTACAAAGGTATGCAGAAGGGGTTGATCATAAAGAAGTGTTCTACAACAACATTAAGCCTAGCATCACTCGGGGGACATTACCTTGCATGGTGTTAGCCTGTTCTACGTGGCGGAGCCGAAGTTCGGTATTCTCCTTTCGAAGCTCCTCGATTTCGCCACGGAACTGCGACTTTAGCGCGTACAGCGCGTTGTCGAACTCAACACGGGACTTCAGCTGGCTGACGACCTTCTGAACGCATCGAGACTTCTGTGTAGCCCTCTTGCTTTTGCACTGTGTGGGAATAGAAGGAAGGATTAGGCACATTCTTTACTCAAGATAAGAATTGAAGGCATGAAGGAAGTATACCTCAAGCATGTTGACACTGAATTTTGCTAGATTTTGCAGCGTTTCCCACTCCTCAGCCTCCTACTCGTCATCGACCTCGTAGCCTGCCATTTCCTTCCTCCACTTCACTCGGAGTGGAGGAGGATTGGTACTAGCAGAAGGGCGAAAGATCTCCTCGACTTCTGGCTCCGAGCTTTCTGGGGCCGGGGATGGGATGTTTCCCTTAGCCGGTGAGGATTGATGAGTGGCAGGGCATGGCGGAGCAGTTGGTTGAGGCGCTGCATGTTGAGCTGGACCCTCATCTAGAGTAGGCTCTGCTTGGGAACTGGATCGTGAAGGAGCAGGAGGGGCAAGAGTTGGCGTCTTGGCGTTGCGCTTGCCCCGCGAGGTGCCCAAGATAGGTTTTCTACGAGTAGTTGAAGATTTAGAGACCATGATCTTCTTACAAACAATGAAAGGTGAAGTTGCGAGGGAAAACCTTTGTGACGGAGTAAACTTGACTCCCATCCGGGTGGCTTGACCACTCGGGGCGGAGCCGGAGGCCTTCTAGCCTCTGATGTGGCCTCTGGGCCGACAATTGGGGGAGATGGAGGGCTTGGAGATTGCCCAGCGGGAGCAGGGCTAGGCTTCAGAACTTGGCGACGACGGTGCAAGAGCGGGACATCATCTTCATCCTCGTCCGAGTCTTTCAGGACGCCCCGTTGCCTTTCTTGGCTGGAGGAGCATCAGCCAAGTCCTCTACAGGACGCTAGAGCGGTGCTCCTTATGGTTGGGGGCCTCGGGGATGAGATATGTGGAGAAGAATGCGGTGCGTCACTGCACAAGGATCAGACCAGGTCAATTATGATAGGATTTCTTAAACAACAGCCAAAGTCGAAGGGAATTCGACGAACGGTACGGGCTCATGCAATTCTCATTTTCTATGATTGAGCCTGGGGCGAAGAGTTCGGTCACTCGGCTGATCAGAGCTTTATGTGAGAGTTGTTCCTCACTTTACCGAGTGGCGTCTTGGAGTCCCGAATATTCAAATCCAATATGGACCCTCTCTTTGATGGGATGGACACGACGGACATTGTAGTTTAAAACTACGCCGATGCCAGTCAGCCCCATGGACTTCAATCTCCCAAGAAGGGGAGCAATTCCCTGACTTGGCTCTCTTCGCTTTTGGCAAGGGGGGGAGGACCAGGAGGCACGGACTGTGGGACATTCCCCTGAAAACAGAGGAAGGACTGGGGAGATTGGTGCGATAAAACCATTCGGAATGCCAACCCTTGTTGGAAGTCCCATGGGAAGATCGAAGTAGAATTTCTTAGCCCTTCCGCAGCTGAAATCCGACACCGCCTACGGCTCTGGGAGAAGTTTTGTTGGTGAAAGGTTTGAGAAGAAAAAGGGATATGAAAAGATCAAAATGAGGCACGATCCTAAGATACGCCTCGCAAATATGGGCAAAGATCGCGATTTGGAAAATTGAATTGGGGTTGAGATGAGTTAATTGATCCCATAGAAATGCAATAATTCCCTAAAAAAGGAAGAGCAGGGAAGGCCGAAGCCGCGAAGGAAGTAGGACTCGAAGACCACCACCTCGTCAGACTGAGGAGTGGGGGAGGACTCACCGGCGACAGCGCACCATGAGATCAGCTCTTCCGAGGGGAGTACACCGGCGGATACAAACTTCTGCAGCCGCCGGTCGGTGATGATGGGCTTCATCCACTCCTTAGCGCTCTTGGTCGCTTTCGGGGTGGTCGGAGACGGAGGAGCCATTGCGGATTGGCGACGATGGCGGCAGAGAACGCGAAGAAGGTAAACCCTAGTAGTAGAGTTCGCTGCAGCGGATGAAACTGCTGGCGCGAGAAATGGGTGGGGTGAAGCGATTTCGTTCCCCTCTTCCTAAATATAAAAGGGCCACATTGCGCATTTCAGGCTGGCTTTATCTGACGTTGGAATGCGGCCTTTTTAAGGAGCTTGGCTAACTACTCGGATTGCCGAGTGATGTTAGCTGAGAGGTTCACTGAGGCGTTGGGTGTCCGTTCGGAAAATGTGTGGTTCTAACTACTCGGATGAAGACAATATCAGTCAGGAATTTGATGGTCGATCAAGAAGAAAATGAGAAGATTAGGATAAAGGGACTTCCTGATACTTTCAAAGGATCTTTTCATTACGGCTTTTAGGCCGGATTGCATATATTCAGCAGCTTAGCACAATGAGCTAGGGCTCATTGCTAGCTCGTGGAGAAGAGCAAAAAAAAAAGAGGACCAACTCTCTTGGCGAGGAGGGTGAGACGCTTGTCAAGAGCACCTCAAGACCATCCGTCTGCCAGAAGAGCAGAAACCAGTGCATCCCTGAGTTGGACGTGCACCTGGTATAACAGCAGGAATCCACGAATCAGAACCCTGATGGATTCTTCGGCGCGAATCTCCGCGGTGGCCTCATGGAAGCCTGACTAGTAGCGTGAGCGGCGGCATCCATGGCGGCGGCAGCGATCCACTCATCCATTTGCTCACCCTGACCAACCATTGTGTCTTGGATAAAGGAGGGACAAGCTCGAAGAAGAAAAGAGGGGAAAAATACTTGAAGACTGAATGAGGCGTAATGCGCTGCATTTGGGATTTCTTTTTATATACACGAAGAAGTTCAAGAGACATGCCTCGCTATCCGTTCTGAAGACAGTAAAAACCATCATGGCGATGGGACGGAAGTGGGTACGGTTGCGCTTCCCGACAGAAGCGCGTGACGCTTCGGCTGTGTGAGAAGGGCGCGAAAACTCTTCGCCTTCGCTAAAATGGGCTTGGGCCAAATAAGCAAAGGGCAACCCCTTAACAGGCATTCTTAACAGCGCGCCACCAATGGTGGTGACACGTTAACATCGAGCCTAATTCGGCCTCGGTACACCCTTGAGGGCATATGACCGGAAGTGCCACATTGAAAATATTTCACGACATCCCCATGTTGGGTCACTAGCCAAGTGCTGGTTCTTGCAAGACAAGGCCAGACGTCTAACGCCTTACATTTTTAAGATGCATGACTCATAGCATGCCGCAAGATGGAAGCTATGGTTGTGTGGCTTAAGGCACGCTCCATGAGGAGCCGGTTGCTGCTTTTGCAATGCGAAAGTGGGTGCCAAGTAGCCGAATTCGTCCGTTGAGGTGGCGTGCCAAACAAGCCAAGAAGCTGGGCATTCGGTATTGCCGAGCCAAGCGTAGCTTTCAACACCGAGGACTTGAGATTTATTGAGTTCTTTACAATCTCTTTTCAGATTACAGGGGATATTGACGAGACCAGTCGGCCGGACATCTGATTCGATCGTAAAGCACTCGGGGGCTACTGTAGACTACATGGGCCCCGGGTATACTCTAGAAGGCCCATAAGGAGGCAGATATAGGGCAACTCAAGCCGGCCAGATCGGGATAGAGACCACTCGGGTACACATCACTTGATCACCAAGGATGCTCCTGAGGATAGAGTCCAGCTCCATGTACTTAGGAGATTCATACTCGCATATCATGCACCGGCATAACCGAATTTGGTACCAAGTACTGGATAGAACCATGTAGCTCCATCTCTCCTGCACTATATAAAGAGAGGGGTAGGGGGCATAGAAACAGATCATCCCACATAGGACAGCTGTATCGGCATAAACATCTCCATCATCTGCGAATTCACGCAGAGACATAATCCCATAACATAGGACTAGGATATTGCCTCCGTGTTGAGGGCCCGAACCTATATAAATCCCTGTCTTGTGTTACCATCTGGCTTGATTCTTGCACATAACCCCATAACAAATTCATTGCCGACGGTGACCCCGATTAGCCACAAGTCGACACCTACGCTGGTGCTCCTGCGTGGGCTTATGCTCCGTTTCTATTGGGATGCGATGAGTGCACAGACTCAGGCTTATCCCCTTGAGGTCCTTAAGTGAATAACTTAAGACCGAGTTGTACTTCTGTAAAGTGGTGACAAGCCAGCGTCATTCTTCCTCAGTCAGCAAATCGCTGATGATAGCTGGCTTCTTTTGGTTGTTGTTTAGGAAGACATGCTTAAGCCTAGGAGGAAGAGGTTTTACCTCGATAGGCGAGGAAGGAGGCTCCTTAGTCCTATTTAGCTGAAAATATTCATTTGAATCTTACTATTGAACAAAATACAGAACGTCTTCCTCGAGATCCCGAGGGTGAACTGTCTTGAAGAGAGCAGCAGTCATAGCCTCTTCTAATGGATCCGACAATGGCTCGGCTTCTATAGGATGATTGATGGATCGTGTGAACCTCACTGAAAGGTACTTGTTGCCAACTATCAAGCCGACAGATTCTCCCCTTTCCATGTTTCGAACTAAATCCCTTACGGGCTGCTCGATCAGGATGCGAGAGTGATACAGATCGGGGACATCGAAGACATGGAAATCTAGCATGATGCTATGGTCATCTATGGTCACCTCGACACCTCTGAGGATTCCCTCAGCTTGTGTAATATGGCCAGGCAGCCATCTAACTTGCTTTGGAGAAGGACAAGGGGCAAGATCCAAAGGGATCCTAGATGCCACCGATTTGACATGCCGTTAATCCCCAGGCTAGGATCATAGGGAACACTTCTAAAATCTAAACCATGGGTTTTCACTGAGCAACACTTTTTGAAAGGAAACATCGTAACTATATCCCTTGAGTCCTTTATTTCATCGGTTATCTCTCTACTCAAAATGGCGGTAAGAGTTAGAAGGTTTTCGTATTGTGCTAGGATCTTCTCATGAATCGGGACATTTGGCTTAGGCCTTTGGATTTGCCGACTTACTATTGGCAGTGTAGCAGCATTGCCAAAGTCGTGGAGAATTTCCTTTTCGAAGGCGAAAGATGCCAAGAATGGGACAAGTTCATTCACTGGTTCAGGGTCTTGGACACAGGGAAACGTGGCTTTGAAAGTTTCTTCTATTCTAGAAGAATCGGATTGGGTCGGAAGATTTCACTCGTTAGGGTTGTCTAAGGTTTGGGGATTACAAGAAGGTTCAAACTCTAGGTCCAAAAGTTCATCAAAGGCGTCAATGAAAAGAGTATTGCCTTGCAATTTGCACTGGATTTCTTTCCCTACATTGACGGTCTTGTAAAGAAAGGATCCTCCGAAAACTATGGTTAAGAACGTGGCACTCGTCGGGTTCAACCCCTCGACAAAGTGTTGCATCAGCATGGGCTCAGGAACACACAGGTCGAGTCCCTAACTAGCCAACTGGGTAAATCGCACCAAGGCTGCACCCACGGTTTCACTCTCAGACTGACGAAAGTTCACGACTTCCTTTCGCAATTCCACGATTTTTGTGAGATGAAAAAAACGCGAAGCAGAATTTCTCCTGAAGAGCTTCCCAACTACCGTTAAGGTTTACTACGGTCAATCTGAACCACGATTTGGCTGATCCCGGTAAGGAAGAATGGAAACAGTTTCCATTTCAGCGTTTTTTGAGCCATTCCTTGAATTTCAATGATAGAGCAGAGTTGTTCAAATTCGCGGAGATGGTTATAAGGGTTCTCTCCTTCTTATTCAGAGAAAGATTTCTCCCAGACCATAGCTATGAGGCATGGCCGGAAGTCAAAGCTAGGTGTATGGATATGATGGGATGATGGTGGAGGCTCTAAGTACTTGACCTTAAGAGCCGAAAACTGATAGATAATTGTGTCATCCATGTGGAGGTACATGGACAAGCCAGGTTCGAAAGTAGAACAACTATCGTTCCCCGGCAATGGCGCTAGAAAGCTTGTTGGCGATTCTTATGCCTATTAAAATTAATCTACAAGCGCAAGGTTATCGCAGTAGCTTTCACTCCGGAGTATTCCAAAGGTATAGATTTACCACGAAGAACGAGAAGAGTCTAGTTTCTAGTCTTGACTTGACCAGATGGATGGAATGACGAAAGTGGGGTAAGATATTTCGAGTTGAGAGGTTTTACTAAAGGTTTACAGTAGTCAAGGGTACAAGATTAATCCACATACAATTTCTACTCTGTATCGGAGCTCGGCCGATTCACTACCACCCGCTATCAGTTAAGAACACCGAATGGTTATGAGGCTGAGACTAGCAGGGCGGATTCCACAAACTGCCGCGCGGATTGCAGGGCTGTCAGCACCTACTACAGTACTACCTACCGCTCAGCCGTTGAATCAGATTCTACTAGGTACTAACTAGTCTAGACACCACGTACATACCTAGCAGTACTACGTATCAAGGACGTCACTCGATGCGCATTCCCACTAAACCTAGCACTAATATCAATTGTGTCAGCCAAGCACAGAGATTTAGCACTCAAGATCTAGCACAAGCCTAATACCAACAAAGAGATAATGTATACGAAATAAACTTGCTTTATAAATAAAGGATGGGATTATGTGTTACTGATAGAAGACGAAGCAGAACTCACACCCGAGTTCGGCTCCAGATGAATATAAGCAACATAGATATAGTAGCCTCTGAGCTTCAAGTGCAAATCCTACGTTTCAGCTGTTATGTCTGCAAATGTTTTAGGTGCCCAAGTCATAATCTTGTTTTCTACTATAAGCAAGTTGCCTTCATACTTTCCATTATTAATCTTCAATCCAGTATCATCATATCTACATAGTACAAAAAGGAGCAAATTTGAGCAACCTGACAAATATACAAATTTAACATACATAACCAAAGAAGATAGTTCACTGAATATTTCTTTGGAAGAAAACCACAAAAGCAAAAGCAAAACATAAAAATTACAAGGCCCCAAGACCTGACAAAATTTTAGTATTTCCCAAGTCACCGGCTTCTGCCATGTGGGTTGCCCTTGTCTACTGCATATAATCAAGATTGATAGGATGGTTCCCAGGAAAGATTGCCCTTGTTTTGAGATCCTTAAGATCGGGTTTCTAAATAAAAGAGCTTTCGAAATGGAGATAAGCCATAAGCCAATAAGCATAAACCCCAGATAATATTTCAGTACAAGGTTTAGCTCAGAGTCTCAAGCTTAACAAAGAAAGCAGATCGAATAAAACACGAGGAAGACAGTATGCACTTATCAGCACACTAAAACATAGGGGTCAAGACCAGACTCGTATTAAAATTTATAAAGTTTACAATACTGAAACAATATAACTTATAAAATTGTTTCCTCACGCATTCTAGTTTGCATTGTGTCATGAGCAGTTACAACATAATAGCACGCTGCAAGTGGCACTGGCATCTTCCTTGAAAAAGGAATATTATTTTTTGAAAAATGTAAAAAGAAACAGTAGAAGCTAAGTTTGAGCTAGGACATTCGTTAGTGGCCTTAGTTAGCCATGCCATGAGGATAGAGATGAGAATTAGCTAATCCAATCCATAGATGAGAATTAGCTAATCCAATCCATTGCTTGACTGGGAGAGTTAGCTAATCCATTGCTTCAACATCAATCCCAGAGCCTAAACTACGACCATAGTCATTCGCATTGCACAAATTCATGTCCAAGCACTACTCCACATGATCAAATTTGCAGAGATCTCAAATAATCCATTTAGGTTACTGAACAAGAAAAAACTGGCAAGATGAAGCAGAAGATGTAGGAACTAGGAAGTGCCCAAGAGGTTACGATTGGAAACGGAGGTGGCCTTCGGGGATGGTGTCGATGAGGTTGATCTGGTCATACGTCGAGTAGTGCTTCCTAGACACATCCACACCTCAATCAGATGAATCATCCACCCAACACCTTGTGCCTCCCGATTGAGCAGGAGATAAAGTGGAAGTGAGGGAGACCGACGCTACCTGAGACTGAGAGGCGGTAGGTGGTTCAGCCTAGGCGCGGTGGAGACGGACTCGCCGCACAGCGACTTCAACAGTGGTGGCAGCATCGATAGTTACTTTCGCCCCCTGCCGCCATCTCGCCACCGGCCAATCCCTCGGCGGTGTCAGCGTGCCGGCGCCCATGTGGCAGAGAAGAGGGTTCATGAGAGAGCTAAAGGGCAGGGGGAGAGGTTGGGAGGGGGAGAGGATCACTTAAGGCGGTGGCATTGGAGTGAGAGTTGATTGGCGGCGGCAATGGAAGCGGGGGAGCAAGGCGGCGGCGCGGGGGAGCTGGGTAGCAAAGCGGCGGTGCGGGGGAGCTGGGGAGCAAGAGAAGGGCGGTGGTGCTAGGGAGCGCGGGATCGGAGCAGGGCGGCGGCGGCGGCTTGGTTAAAAGTGGGTCGAAGGGACGGGCCAGTGGGAATAAACATGGGCCCTATTTTTGTCAGCCGAAAACGATAAAAACACCATGTGCAGCCCATGAAATTCTGCCATGTCATTGCACAAAAATTCACGAGGCAACAGGATCTGAATTTCGTCGGCCGGAACCAACGAAATTAAGACCTATTTTTATCGGTTTTAGGAAACTAACAAAATTATGATCTTATTTTCATCGGTTTTTCTAGACCGATAAAATTACTTTCGGTCGACGAAAACATTTCGTTTTCCTGTAGTGATATATGTTATAGTGACAAGGTTTGCATTCATGGTTTGTCCACTATCGCACAATGACAAGGTTTCTCGCATAAGATTTGTAGTACTGTCTTTGTTACAAGTAGAATCTATAAAGGCTCGTACTAATGCAATAAAAGAAAGATTCATTCCCACTACATGAATATTTTTTAATTTCGCCGGCCATAAACCGACGAAAATAGGGGTCAAACTGATGAAATTGACATAATTTCATCGGTTTGCCGACAAAATTAACCCGACGAAATGTGCTAGAAGAAAATAAACACCTTTTTGTCGGTTGCCGATGAAATTACTATATTTTCATCGGTTTCACAGGCCGACGGAATAAAAAACCTTTAGACTGCGAGGCCGACGGAAGGCTGACGTGGCAGCTAATTTCGTCAGCCTGGACCGATGAAATTAACTACCATGTCAGCGAAAAAAGAAATTAGTGGAGTTGTCGGGTTGGGCTGATGTGGCTCCTAATTTCGTCGGTTTTGGCCGACGAATAAATATATACATTTTTTTAAAAAAGGGTAAAAAACAGGGTGTTGTATTATTCACACAAAATTCACAAAAAACATAGAAAATTCACAGATATTCGTATCATCACAAACTTCTATCCAACATAAAATATCATCCAACACAAGATCCATAACAACACAGAGATACAAATAATACATAACTAAGTCCATACAACATCACATTGCGCAATGCACAAGTTTAATATCAAGTCATCCAACTCAACTTCTACATCGACATAATATAGTGCATCATTAAGTTATCCAAGAAGGTACACAATAGATATTCTAACTCACAGGTGAGTGTGACCCATGTCCGCTACCTGCCACATCGGCGCCTCGCAAGTTGACGAACCGGTTGACCGAAAGCGTATCCGAAGAAGAAGCGTCGTTGTTGCCTCTAGTCGCACCTTGAGTAGGTGGAGGTGGTGTCGCAAATCCCTAATCAATTGAAGATAGCATTTGTGAGAGCGCAAATAGAAGGAAGTAAATTTTATTATAAAGGTGTAAATTTATTACATGTTATGTCTCTTGAAATAAAAAGCCAGGCGGAGGAGATGGAGGCCGAAACGCAGGCAATTGAATATTTGGCCCAAAATGAGAGTAGAACATTGCCTATAGTAGAACATGCAAGGTGTATTAATTTTGAGCTAATTCATTCAAATTTTAACTATATGTACTTGCATTATCCAATTATCGAGTTAGCGAGGAAAATAATGTCATTTTATTTCTAAATTGGTATCCAATGCAAGACAAGCATTTAATAGCAAAAAATAAGGTAATTCACACAAATTTGAACCATATGCACTTTTCTTCTTCAATTATCGAGCTATCTAACTTAAGTACGCAACTTTGGTCCTAAATTGGCATTCAATGCAACAGAGGCGTTTAATAGTGACAAATGAGCTACTCCACACAAATTTGGGCCATCTGCATTTATCTTATTCGATTATCGAGCTACCTGCCTAAATTTACATGCAATGCATAAGAAGCATATAATAACGACAAATAAGCTATTTCACATAAATTTAAACAATAAGGAACTGTCTTCTCCAATTATCGAGATATGAAGGCAAATAATGCAATTTTCATATTAAATTGACATCCAATTGCAAGAGAAGCATTTAATAGGGATCAACTTTACTTACTACGAAGTGTTCTCGCTGATATGTCTGATATTCCATCACGTACTTCAGATACTCCTGTTGCTGGCTCAACTTCTGCTCCAGCTGTACCTCTCGCGAGCTACGAGAACTGCTCTAGCTGCCTTGTGAGGAATGAGACAACCTTGCCTCGGCTAAGGCTTGGCTTGAATCCACCACCCCGTTGAACATGGGAAACCTCCTATGGTTTCTACCACCACCGCTCGAGTACAACGCCACTGGGTCCACTGGCTGTTGCCTCCAATTACATTCTTCTCCAGGACAGGCCACCATTTCCTCTCCATACCGAGCATGCAAAAAATTGCAAACATTAGTGGAAAATTTGGAAAAATTTTATTTGAAGGCGTGTAGTTCTATATTACCAGGTTTTGTGTCGCTGTCTGACTGCAGAGTATATCTGGTTGTTCTGCATCTAGACCTGGCGCATCTTCAAACTACTCCATGAAATCCTCCATCTTTCCCCCATCCTATCATCTTCATCATCCATGGATCCCACTGGAACTGATAACGTGTTCTCTCGCCATGACTCTCCATGCTCGTACCACGTATGATAGTTTGGCATGAAGCCGTACTTGCATAGATGATACGCCATGTTAACCTTCAGATGTCGTGAGAAGTTTTGACACATCGAGCAAGGACACTTGGCTAAGCCTCCACCAGGGTTTAAGACATAAACAAGGTTCACAAAATCTTGAGTCTTCACCCTTCATTCACTTGTCGGCGCTTCATTGCATCTCTAGCCCTCATACATCCATTTTCGATCTTCTTCCAATTGATGATACTACATGAAGGGATTAGTGTGAACGAGTGTTTAAAGTCGTACCAAGGGTTCTAGGCAAGGATAGGTCCTAAACCCACCCAGGAATGGTCGGTGATAGCGTATTATGTATGACATGTCGTAGCATCTGAACAAAATTTCGGCAGCATAACCTCGCTGTTGTTCGAATGCACGTCCTGTTGCTGTGCATTGGAGAACAACAGAGTTATGTTGTCGAAATTTCGTTTAGATGCTACGACATGTCATACATAATACGTTATCACTAACCATTCCAAGGTTGTTCAAATATGCGGACCATTACGGAGTGACACTGTTGAAAAACAGGGCGTCGATACTAGATCTGAAACGACACTGGAGGCACGATATTTGGTAATGCAGTTCACCTCTCAGGCTACATTTGCGGGGCAATGATTATGGGCGCTCCTCCCCAACAACGCAGCCGACCGCGGTGAGTCGCAGCCACAAGCCGACCACGACCTCCTGCGAGCCTAACCGCTACAAAGTCGTTCCACCAGTTACAACAGGGGCGCCTCCCTTTATATAGTGGAAGCCAGGCAAGAGTCCGACTACAACTCTAAACCAACCCTGCCTATTACAACATAGAGTCCTTGTAACCTACTCGTACACATATTCGACATCAACTTCTAACAAACTCCACCTTGGCGAATATGACGTCCGCTACCTTGAAGTCGTTGTACGTCTTGTGCGAACCCATGTATCGGACTCCGGTTACTTCCTTCGCAGCTCACGTCGAGCCGCCCGACAAGTCTGAATTGGCCTCAGACCCGCCGCCGCATGGAACTGAAGTTGCCAACTGTGGCTCAGTGTCTCCACCTGCAATAGTACTTCCTCTCACCTCGTACAGATGAGATGTCGACCTCTCTCCAATCATCACAGTCTCACCATCCTTCATGATTTTAATAGTCTTCCCATCTTCCCCATATTGGAACACCATCCCATCTTCATGCAAGGTACCAAGCGAAATTAGATTCCTCGTAAGCCCCGGTACATGCTTCACACTTTGATGTACATGCTCCACTCCGTCGTGCATCTTGATCTTAATATCACCCATACCGATAACAAGGTAACCCGTGCCATCACCCACATGGGCGAAACCGAAATCACCAGCCTCATACGAAGAGAACCACTCCACCTTGTGTGTCACATGATGAGAGCTTCCAGAATCTAACATCCATGCTTCAATGGACTGAGTATCTGATACCGAGAGCAACTCCGAATTGCTTTCCGAGTCACTAGCCTTTGCCAAGTTTGCACTTCCTTCTTCCTTTGTCGTACAGTCCCGCTTCACATGTCCCCACTCACCACACATGAAACACCGCACTGCTCTGCCCTTCCGGTGGTTCTTCTTCCCAGTCTTTTTATCGCCACCTTGATCACCCCTGACTAGCAAAGCATGAGGCTGAGGTTCTTCCTCGCTTTTCTTCTTTCTCATTTCATGAGAAAGTAAAGCCGCTGTGATATCCTTAGTCTTGATGCTATCCTTGCCATACGTCAGTGTCGTAACCAAGTGCTCGTAGGACGAAGGTAATGAACACAACAGAATTATGGCCTTGTCTTCATCATCAATCTTCACATCTAGTTGACCTAGATCAGTGACCAATTGATTGAAAACATCAACGTGCTCCTTCAGATCTGCCCCTTCTTGCATATTAAGCCCATATAGTTTTTGCTTGAGATACAACTTACTAGTCAGAGTCTTGGACATGAATTGCCTGGACAACTTGGTCCAAATTTCTCTTGGTGTTGTCAACTCCATGACATGGTACATGACCTGATCTGAGAGACACAGCCGTATGGTAGCGGCTGCCTGCAACTGCATCTCCTCCCAGTCGTCATCTCCTACCTTCCCTGGCTTGGTCTCCCAAAGAGCCGTCACGATTCCCTGCTGTACCAGCAGATCCTTGACCCTCATTTGCCACAAGCCAAAGTTGCCAGAACAGTCGAACTTTACCAAGACGAAATTGGTCCCCGTTGGCTTCATCCTACCGACTTGCGATTCCACCTGCGCCAGCTGCTTGTTCTTCTCACCACTGTCGATAGGTTTATCATCAGTCCTGTCCGTCATCTCGGACAGATCACCAACAACCTCCTAGAATGCCTCCTTTCGGAACCCGCACGTCTTTCTCTCACGACTGCCTCCGAAAAACCGCGCTCAAAAAACTCGCTGTTGATTTGTGCAAATATGAGTTTCTCTCTCTGAGAAGCCCTCTTTTGCCTCTTGGATTTGTTGGGTTTGGCTCCCCTTTGGACCACTTTTATAGTGGTGAGGTATGTCTAATTTTCGTCCAGAAAATTCTAGTCTAAATAGGACTTCTTTTTCTATTCAAAATCAGGCTTCTCCTTTTTTTCTCTCCCCTTTTCGGTTCGGCCTAGAACTGTTCCTCCCTTGCCTGGCCCGCGCCCGAGTAAGCCTCCACGTCCGCCATACGCAGCCCGCTCCGAAACCCAGCTTGCCCAGCGAAGCATGCCATCCAAGGAACAAGCTATCAAAGAGGCCCTAACTCAGATGCCCATGACACGAAACCCTTCCTCCAGCCTTGACCCCAATGGGTTATAATTGATGAGTCGATGGAAGAGCTCTGCAAACCGAAGTTCGGAACGATGATCTCGACGATCTGATCACGCCGAGTTGGTGGACGACCTTGTCGCTTGAGATTAGTCACTATGACCATTATCATGGGTTAATCACTATATTTAGAACTTTAAAAATAACAGTGAAACATGGGAATTTCATAGGGAACACTTTTATTTCTCACATTTATAGAGAAAAAATTTTCATGTTTCATCCCGGACCGTTTGGGACCTGTTTGAACAGTACAAATTCATAGAATTTTTACCCCGATTTAGCAGGGAACGAATTCGTTTTCTTAAGGACCCGAGACATTTTTCTTCATTCCAAAAGGGTTGTAACCCGGACCAGTTTGCGTGTGCTTAGAAAACATTTTCCAAGGGTAGTGCAGATCATGCAGCTCTAAAAATTGCGTTTTGACAAAATGACACACTTCTGTAATACTAGATAGGCTACCCGCGCGTTGCGCCGGCCTAAGTAGCAAATTATGGCATCTGAAATCAAAATTGTTATTTGTTTAAAAAAGTTTGACTTTTCGAGGGAATTTTGCCTTATTTGTTATCCCTTAATTTGGAGTTCAAAATTGCGTGTAACCGGTATATTTTAGAATATTTAAAAGTTCGCTGATGTCCGCTTGATTTTTTTTGTTTTTGATCTGTTTTGGAAAAGAAGAAAAGAATTTTGAAATGAGAATCTAAATTCTTTATGTCCGTTGGCTTTAAACTATTTGTTTTTCAATTTTTCCCAAATTTTGAACAGTGTTTGGAAAAGAACAAAAGGAAAGTCATGGAAAAGATGAAAATAATTTTAAATAATAATCTATTTTTTGTTTAAGTTTTGAAGTCTCTTGACATGAAACTATTTTTTTCCAATTTTTT
>SPJY01005804.1:206965-251591 GCA_005191435.1 Raddia distichophylla
GGTTAGGGATGAAAATGGTACGGATAATTTCCGACCGTCCGACCGACCGAGGCATAATAATATCCGAAAATATAGAGCCGGATAATTTTATGGATATCCGAATCCGACAAGGCGGATACGGTACGGATACAAATAATATCCGATGGATATTATCCGAGCTTTTCTTGGATAATATCCGATGGATATTATCCGATTAGCTAAATCCATCTATAAACTATCTCTATTATATTTCTATAGGATGAATGACTAACACATATAACAACTAGATGCATGTGATTTTACATTTTTTTGCTTTATCGGGTATGATACTTACACACCATCATTTTCATGACTATGGGCCATAAAGTTGAGTCACAAAGAGACAACTATATGTATTTGGATATACTTATTTCTTTAGTATATGTTTCCGCGTATTATCCGAGAGAGTATCCGCGTCCGATCCGTATTTGTATCCGATATTATTCGTATCCGTATTTGTATCCGGTACTATCCGTATCGGAATCCGTATCCGATCAAACTAAATGGATCAAATACAATATGAGTGGTTTCCGATCCGTATCCGATCCGTTTCATCCCTAGTCGTCGCCAATGTTAATAAGGTGAGAATGTCCACTTACACAAATAGGAGTAAAAAGGGTAGAATGAGAAGAAATCAACCAAGAAATAAATGTTCTTGGTCGTCTTGAAAAAAAAATGCGAACATTATAGTAGTGACACATGTTGGTCCTCTTTTGACCATACAAAAGACAAATATGTTCTGGATCGTTTTCGGAGAAAACCAACGAAAAAAATAGAGGCCAAAGTGAATGCCCTGCTAAATTTATATATCACAAAAGTAAATTTTGTGGGAATTGAAATTAAATTCAAAACAGCATTCGTTTTGAATTCCTAGTGAGAAAAAATCAAGTATTAAATATCTGTTATATGATTATATAACTTTTGACACTACAAATATAAATTTTATATCATGAATTTCAATTACATCTTTTTGAGCTCGTAGAGCGAAAAAAACCGTGCCCCACGTAAGAAGCCAGAGGGAAAAGTGTATCTGATTTGAAAAGTACATAACGATTTTGTTTAACTTAATATATGGTTTCGCGGATTTTAAATCTAACGGAAATATGGAGCAACTTTGTCTAGATCTGGTAATTTATGTTAAAAAATGGTAAACTTTTATAACTATAGGATGAGGGGATAAGTTAATATTTATTATTAGGCCATCATCCTTGCTGGCTTATTTTAGGATTACTAAACATTATTTATGCACAATTCATATATTTTCTTCTATTATATTTTGTTCATGTCATTGACGAGAAATCCTAAACTATAGAACAAATGTGATGCCTGGTTAATCTGGATAGACTGGTCGTCAGGGGCCTGCAATTTGTGGTTTTGTGCAGGCGTATGTACAAAACTGCTAGTTGCAGGTGTTTTTTGTTTGTGGGTACGTTAAGGTGCAGCACACAGAGACAATGGTAGCAGTATACTGTATGCAGCAGGATGCAAAAGGCCGAAACATCAGTAGCAGCCACAGAAGAAAAAAAAACAAAGCAGCAAAGGCCGCGTAGGCAAAAAGCAAAACAAAAGCTGAAAAAAGCATGCAGCAGCAGCTAGCAAAGCAAAAGCATGAAGTACGTGTATGTGAGCTGGGGAATGAGCCTCTAATAGAAACAAAAACAAAAACCAAATGAATCTATACTAAACGAAAAAAAAAAGCTATGATAAACAAAAAAAATAAATCTACAATAAACAAAAAAATCTATAATAAATCGGGCTTTTTTACAAACACTAGGCACTCATATGATCCATTTTTTTAAAAAGCCTACACTAAAATAAAGGGCCAAAAATAGTTAAGATTAAAAATCAAAACTAAAACATTCCAGTAAGTAAGAATAACAGGGAAAAAAAAGACAACTATGTATATTTGCTAAAAAAATGCGTCATGCGCAGCCTTGGATGCATGGCACAGCGAGCCATAGCGGGCAAAAAATTGCCTACACAGGCGCACAGCCTTGTATGCATGCGGGTCAAAAAAAGTTGCTTGCAGTTAGACATACAGTAACGGGTGTCCCCTAGTTGGTCCCTCCCGACATGTACCTCCTCCTCCTTAATAAACAAACAATTACAAAAATAAATCTATAATAAACAAAAAAGAAATCTATAATGAAAAAAAACAAAAGAAATCTATAATAAACAAAAAAAGAAATTTAGTTGCTCGGGACAATCATATTCATAAAAATACGCTCATGATATAAAAAGACAAAAAAAATTGATAATGAATAAAGTAACTTTCGGCACATTGAAATGTTCAAATAAGGTAAATTTAAAAGGAAAATGCCATATTTAACAAAATAGAGTGAAACCACAAGAACAAAAAAAAAACAAAAACCAAATTAATCGAGTGCACACAAAAAATTAGAACTAACAAACCAAAAATCAAAAATTCCAGTAAGGAAGAATATAAATTCCAGAAGTAGAAATGTGGAATTTTCATGTTGGCTGAATGGAAAAAAATGCATCTCTTGCTTGGGCATCACCACATGTTCAAAAATGTCGATATCCCATTTCCACACATTCTCCTCTTCAAATTTGAATTTATCAGTAAAAAGAACAAAGTTTCACTATGAAAGAACCTTTTTTCCATATTTCACAAAACTGGAAAAACGTACCAGATAAACTGGAACAAATAGTTGATGACATGCTACACACATGAAAAGAAGAGGGATTTTTCAAATATAGAATACAGATGATGGAATCAATGGGTAACTGCAAAATACATATCATAGAAGCAACAATCATTGACATCTCGAAGCACCATGGCAGTAAAGGAGCTAATATTCTCCTACAATATCCGTCGATAACCTCCCTTCTTCGTAGCAATATAGATCTGATCCCCTCCCCTTGTATCCTCTTGCTCCTCCACATCATGAACATAAGAGGGGAAAATTGAAACACCTCTCAACACTTAGAAAGTTATCTGTCATCAAATTAGCTATAATGGTGTAGTTAAAAATAAATAAATAAATAAAATAAAAGTGGTTTCAACCTATCTATCAATGAATCTCACCTGTAGAAAATTTCCGGATGCAATACATACTTCTGTTCTTGCACTGCCTTAAAACTCATCGCATCAGTGCCAAGGGTTATATTTAATCATTTATTAAAAACTAGAGCATAATCACATGAGTGTCCTAGATTTAAACTGATAAAACTATGTACATCATTAATGAGCACATACACACCCAAGCTTGAGTTGCATATCAACTCAAAAATCACTAGAACATAATGGCCTTAGTTATTCCAACTAATGAAACACCCTACCGATGATATAATCATCTATCGTCTTCGCAGCGCTAAGTAATACAAGGAGTATGGAATCAACGCATATTCAACCAACATGAACTAAATTTTATTATTCAACCAAATAAATACAAGTGTCGTCTCCATTTCAAGGCCAGAGACATGTACAAATAAATGCAGCGACACAAAGAATAGTATTACAACCCATATCAATTAATATTAGCTATTACAACACAATTTACAGTGACATTTACACATGAGCAGTCATATAAGCAAATCTTTACAGAAGGGTTTCATATTTCAATTTAGTACAACAATTGGCAAGGAACTAAGCTAGGCAGCTAGCTAAGCCACATCACATTCTAATCCTGCTGCCACTGATCCCCTCTCGATTGTCCGCTTCTTCCACCAAATAACCTGAAAGAAAAGGACGAAACATATATTTTTAAGTGGGCAGTAATTCAATTTAAACAAATTGAGCTAAAGGAGGGTTGTAATATAAATTAACTTATTATAAAAGGGAATTGTCGTCAGAATTAAGTAGCAAAGTGATCACAGGGACACCAAACCGTCCGGGGCCGGCCGGTTTCCCTCATAGCTACATTTCCATCATTCGGCTTTATAAATAAACCTAAGATTTCATTCAACTAGTGTTCAGCCATCAGCAAAGGAGCTTGTGCATGGAACCAAGAAGATTAAGCCCAAGAGAGAAGCACACAAACCAACCAGCAGCACACCTACTTATTTTGCCTCCTTGGACTCTCTAAGCAGCAGGTCCCAAAACATAAAGCAAAGCCCAACAGCACCAGCCACCTTTCAAAACAGAAGGCCCCAAATGCAGCCCACCAACCATTATGAAAAAGGACCACATACACAGCAACATAAGGGCAGCCATAGAGGATCTCTGCCTCCACAAAACCAGCAGACCTGCCCACAGCTTCCAAAACAGGAAACCACCCCAAATGGGGGATATTTACCAGTCGTAGGTGAGCTTTTGGTAGAAGCTTCAGAATCACAGCACTGCAAGGTAAGTATAGCCAAAGTATAGATGGAGAGTAGAGCAAGAAGGGAGCTGAAAGGGGACCAAAGGATTGCCATTGCTGCTGCAGCTCCCAAGCATCCAGGAGCTAAAGAGGAGAAGGGGAAGCAAGTCGGTCAAGGGGGAGCAATGGGATTGATTCTTCACCACTACCACCCAGCTCAACAACAACCCGGTAAGACCACATGCATGACCAGATCATGCTAATCCTAGCAATAGAGTACACATGCATCACCTAGTCACACATGCACACTCCCTGCTGAGCACAATATTAATGTTCTTAGGAATGTAGCATGAACAAGGATCCTGTAATTCCAGAATTTCTCTCTTTGCTGATGATGCGGCAATCTTCTTAAATCCCATTAAAGAAGATGTCGATTCCCTAGTCGCCATCCTCCAGGAGTTCGGATTTATCTCGGGTCTTCGCACCAAGTTTTCAAAGAGCCAGGCCATGCAAATCAGATGTGAAGGGGTGGATCTTGATCTCATCCTTCAGGATTTCCCAGCCGTGAGGTCCAATTTCCCAATCAGGTACCTAGGAATTTCCCTATCCGTCAAGAGACTTCGCCACGCCCACTTCCAACCTCTCATTGCCAAAATGTCCTCAAGATTGGCGGGTTGGCGTGGGCCGTTCATGTCCAAAGGGGGTCGTCTCACTTTGCTAAAAGCAGTCCTCTCAGTGCTACCTTCTTATATTCTTTCTGCTGTCATCCTGCCTTCATCAGTAATGAGGAAAATCGACTCAATCAGGCGTGCCTGGTTGTGGAAAGGCTCCGATCCCTTCACTAGGGGGGGCAAAAGTTAACTGGCGCACGATCTGCTCCCCGGTAAAGCTTGGTGGCCTTGGGGTTCCTGACCTTTACAGCTTCGCTCGTGCTCTCAGGCTGCGTTGGCCCTGGCTCAGCAAGTTGTCCCCAACGCCGGCTTGCGCCGACCACCGGTTCAACACCACTCTCAACGATGCTTCCCTGCTGCGGGCGGGCTGCTCGGTGATCCTGCGTAATGGTACCACCCTCTCCTTTGGGGAAGATAGGTGGCTTGCTGGTTGTGCGCCCAAACACCTTGCGCCGGACCTTTCATCGCTTCGACAAGGAGGCATAGAACGGTCTTAGACGCCATCACGAACAGTGCTTGGATCTCGGATCTCAGGCAAAACATTACCCCTCGTTTGATCCCGCAGCTGATCGACCTCCTGAGGAGGATTTCGCAGGTTTCCCTAATTCCTAGTGAATTGGATAAGCTGCTTTGGCGTTTTGCTAAGGATAGGAATTTCTCGGTAAAATCGGCCTACTTGCTGCAATTTGAAGGTCGTCTAGTCAAGCCTGCTTTCCTTCAAGTCTGGCGACTTTGGGCCCCTTCAAAGTGCAGATTCTTCCTCTGGTTGCTGTTGCATAAGCGTGTCATGACTGCCGATGCCTTGCTCCATTGCAAGCTCCCAAACGACTATTTTTGCCCACTTTGCAGGCGTAACCTCAAAACTCCGGAGCACCTTTTCCTAGGTTGCGAGTTCAGCGCCTTCATCTGGACACGGTTGGCTGCTTTGCTTGATGCACCAATATTCAACACCGCTGGCTGGTCCGTCAATGACAGCTTCAATCAATGGTGGGAAGTGGACGTGCTGCAGCATGATCCCCCCCGAGGCTAGCTTTCAGTTATCGCCGCCACCTTATGGCACCTTTGGTTGGAGCGGAACAACCAAATCTTTCGATAGCAGGAGCGCCCTAGGCTAGTTTTCCTTCTTTCGTAATAACTTCGTATAGCATACATTATACGAAGTTATACGAATGGTTTCGCGGATTTTAAATCTAACGGAAATATGGAGAGTTCTCCTGCCCCTTTGCTCAAAAACTTAAATAGCCACCAAGATCACAAGCACTTGCATTATTCTTTTACTGCTTTCGATCCACATAGCAACAGCACCTCTGAGCCTACTCGGGTGCATTGCGGTTGCATCAGGATCTCTTAGAAACCTATTTCAGCTCTCCGGCACCATTTCGATTCTAGAGCTTCGACCGAGGCCATCCAGCCCCTAGCTAAAGCTCCAATATTAGTTCCTAGGTTTGGCCAATAACAAAAAATTGCAGCTGATAAATAGCATATCCTTTTAATCCATGGAATCATTATGAGCATCCAAAGCACACTGCAAATCAAGCCAAGCAATCCGGAGGACAATGACCAGCACAACCTTCAGCTGCTAAATCCCAACCTCTTTTGCACATGCATGACACTTAGCACTTCCCATCCCACAAATCACTCATTCGATATGGCACATATCATCATTGATCCAATCACCTCATTACCTTGCATAGCCCATAACTCCGCTAAATAACCCGAATGCAGAACCATAATCAACTTCTAGTAAGTAAATCAATGGCAGCCGAAAGGTCAAAAGAGAATGGGAAATTTTCTTATATGACACCCAATTCATACCCTAGTTTCCAAAAGACATTAAATTGTCATCTAATTCCTCCCAAACATCCAATTCGGTTTTTCTTCACTTTAGTGACATTTTGGTGATTTCTCAGCCTTTTCGAGCCAAATACGCAAACAAATATAAAGAAATACGTATCTGACATGTGGGACCCACTTGTCAGCCTCACCCTTTCTTCTTCCTCCGCTTTGCTATCTGGCTCGGCTGGGCTGGCTGGGCCTGGCTCAGCCCAGCACCGAAGGGGCAGAGGGGCTGATGGGGCGGGCCCACCCATCGGCGAGACATAGCAGGAGAGCGGCGGCGATTCCGGCGACGGCGGCGGCGCTCCGGCGAGGGATGGTTAGGGGAAATGGAGAGGGAGCCGTGGGGGTTCTCGGGGTGGCGTCGGCGGTGCAAGGGGAGCTCCGGTGATGGCTGGCGGCGGCTCGGGACAGAGGAGGTCGGTGGCGCACGGCGTGGGAGGTCACCGGCGACCGAAGGGGCGGTGTAGATGCTCCGGTGGGCTATAGTGAGGTTTGGGGAAGGTGATGGTGGCGCGAATTGGGGTCGGGGAGGGCTGAGGAGACGCGGCGCCGTTGAGGTGGATCGGTGGGGAGGGAGACACGGTGGCGGCGATGAGCTTCGGTGGGGAGAGACGAGCTTATCAACAGCGGTGTCTTACCGACGTCGACCACGGCATGGTGGCGATGGAGACAGCCCGGTGGCGTCGGGACTGAGGAGAAGCGGGAGGGCAGCGGCGGAGAAGGCTTCGGCCTGGGAGGGAAGAAGACAAGCCGAAGAAAGAAAAAAGAAAAGAAAAAAGAAAAGAAAAGGGAAAAGAAAAATAAAAGAAAAGAAAGAGGTGGGGCCCACTGCTAGAAAAATTTTAAAAATTAAATTCCAAGTGGGTCCCACATGTCAGATACGTATTTCTTTGTATTTGTCTGCGTATTTGGCTCGAAAAGGCTGAGAAATCACCAAAATGTCACTAAAGTGAAGAAAAAACAAATTGGATGTTTGGGAGAAATTAGATGACAATTTAATGTCTTTTGAAAACTAGGGTATGAATTGGGTGTCATATAAGAAAATTTCCTAAAGAGAATAAGCAAGAAGGGGGAAATTAGGGTTCCTAGGTGAAGAAGAGAAGAGTAGAGAGTGTAGCTTATGGGTAGAAGCTGTGGGGAGCCGTGGCTCACCGGCGTGGGCAAGGCCGGCGCCACCAAAGCCGCCGCAGCCGTAGTCTCCCTGCTGGCGTGCGGGAAAGAAGAGAGAGGGGGAGCCGCGCGCTGCTGGGGGGAAGGCGAGGGCGGAGTTCACCAGGGTGCTGAGGGAGCCAAGGCCGCCGCCCGCATGCCGCCACCGCCGCCAGCGCCTAGCAGCCCCATGCCGCCGCCGCGCCGTGCCGCCACCCTAGGCCGCCGTGCCGCCGCCGCCCCAGATTGTGCCTGTGCCTATGCCGCCCCCGCCCCAGGTCGTGGCCGTGCCGCCACAGCCCTAGGCCACCACCGCGTCGCCGCCACCCCAGGCCGTGGCCGTGCCGCTGCTGCCCTAGGCCGTGGCCGTGCTGTCGCCGCCCCAGGCCGCCGCCGCACCGCCGCCTGGTGCCCCCCCCTCGTGCGGGAGAGAAGGGCGAGGGACAGAGAAGGGGAAAGGGAGTCAGCAGCGGTGGAAAAGGGAAATTTAGGAGAATTAGGGCTCGTTTGGGAGCACTGATCCGTAATAACTTCGTATAGCATACATTATACGAAGTTATACGAGCGCCTCTGGGCGGCCGCAGGTGCAAGTTTTGTAGTGTATGACATGTGGGGCCCAATGTGTCTATGACATGTGGGGACAGTGGTATTTTGGCAATGTGAATTCTTCTATAATGGTATTTGGACAATTTCCCCAAAAATTTTCCCCGGCTGCTCGCGTCTTCCCCTCGTCGACTCGTCGTTCCTCCTCCCGACTCCACCCGAGTGGAGCGCCGGCGGCCGGAGCAGATGGACTTCCTCCGGCGTGTCCCCCCTCCCCCGCAGCTATCTCTCTCTCTCTCCCGCTTCCTCCCAGGAAACTAGGGTTCACACCGCCTCCGCCACTCCTCAACCTGCGTTCTTTGGCTTCATCGCCGCCACCATCTCCACTGCGGCGACTTCATCTTGGCAAGGTCCGTCCAAAAACTCTCCTTTCCTCTCCCTGATTTGGTCCAAAAACTAACAAATCCTCTCTCTTGACACCAGATCTTGTTTGTGTTGTTCGGCCACATCCCCTAGACCCATCAACGTTGAGGTAATTTTTGTGTTTGTTTGTGTTGCAAAGCGGTTGGTAAATTGAGTTGCAAGTAGTATTGACGCGGTAATCTCCTGGGAATTTATCCACTGTTTGCTGCTTGCTCTACAATTTTCTGAATTTTTTTTGCCCTGGTTTTCTACTAGCCACTGTATCAGTGACGATCCTATGCCGTAGTCGCACGAAGTAGCACAGCTTTACTTGTTAGAAACCACACCCTGACACCCTGTTCTAACGGAATGAGTACCGTCATTTGGCTGTTTTTGCTCTGCCCTGACAATTTTGTACCATTGAATGCCCACCCAGTCGGGTTGTATATTAGATCCTCATGGCTCTCTGTTGCTTATGGAGCTGCACTAATGTTTTAGTTCTTGTTTTTGAAAATTAGATAGCTCAATAAAATTTGTATGTTTTTAAATTAGCAACTTGCATGGGAGGTGTTGTCCTAGAAACCTACCAACAACCAATCTGGAGCCCATGCCAAAAAGATACAAACAAAGACAATGTCCTAGTAATACTTTACTGACCGTCCTGATGATCCTGCATCTATTCTACATTTTTGTACAATGTAAGACACATGGGCTGTAGGACATGCTATTCTATAGATAGTCTGAACTCTGAAGTAGCATATAAATAAATAAAAGATTCAGAGAATCACTTGTTTCATGTAGATGCTTTTAATTTATTGTTCTGTATGATACTTGTGTTCTGCATGAGTAGTTGTGATCTGTATGAAGCAGAAGTATCTTTCTTTTTTGTGATTTCTGTAATTCTGCTATTCTACTAAATGTCACAGCTCTTTCTTTTTTGTTTACTGTTTTTTGCAATTTTCATGATGTGCTTGTTTGATTTGGCTGCAGGCGTGAACATACAAATAGGGCTGGCAACGAGCCGAGCTTGAGCGAGCCAGGCCCTAGCTCGCTCAAGCTCGTTCACTGACGAGCCGAGCCGCGCCGAGCTGAGCTCGGTCACCGAACGAGCTAGGAAAAAAGCTCGGCTCGGGCTCGTTGAAAGCTCAGTCTGGCTCGTGAGCGCTCGCGAGCCTGATGAACCGGTTACCCGCAAGCTTCGCCTGGACGTCGTCCTCCTCACGACGCCTGAAGGGCGCTGGGGAGCTCGATGCCCTTGAGACCGCCACCGCCAATATTGAGGCCGCCGCCGCCTATGATCCCCCCGCCCTTCAGGCCGCTGCCGCCGCCTATGATCCCCCCGCCCTTCAGGCCGCCGCCGCCGCCCGTGAGGCCGCCACCAGTGAGGCCGCCGCCGCCAGTGAGGCCGACGCCACCAGTGAGGTCGTCGTCGCCCATGATGCCGCGGCCCAATTATGTCACTCAGTCCAATACAGGCGGCAACCATGGGGACATCGTTGTATTGTCAGCCCAGACCATTTAGCAACTGAACCAAACTGGACAGAGAAAGATGCATTGTACATATACATGAACCATTTGTAACACAAACGAATCAAGCTGAACAAAAAAATTCCTCCAGGTAGCTAAATGTTAGAAGGAGATACAAAAGATTATTTCAACATACATCTAAATAAATGGAGACATTTACATCAATCATACAAAAATAAATAAACTTCACATATGTAGAGCATATCCAGCAACTACAATTCATTTTGCTCATCATCAATCAGTGACAAAATCGATGTCGGCATCCTTCCAGAAAGCAGCGACATGAGCATTGGTGCTATTTCTTCTCTTGAACCCACCACAACAGTTGAATTCTCTGAATGGGTCTCATCTCCCAGGCCAACGGAAGAGCAATCAAGACAGGGGACCTTCAGGAGTATCTTGACAGTGAAGTCACGTCAAATTCAGATACAGTAATGATGTAGCTCGTATAACTTCGTATAATGTATGCTATACGAAGTTATTACGCCAGCTTTGTGACGCTCTGATCGCTAACTTCCAGAGCTGTTACGTACGACTGGGCAAGGAGGATGATCTGCACCAGATGATCCAGATGAACGGGGAGACCCTCCGCAACTTCGTGAAACGATGTATGTATGTATGTATGTATGTATGTATGTATGTATGTATGTATGTATGTATGTATGTATGTATGTATGTATGTATGTATGTATGTATGTATGTATGTATGTATGTATGTATGTATGTATGTATGTATGTATGTATGTATGTATGTATGTATGTATGTATGTATGTATGTATGTATGTATGTATGTATGTATGTATGTATGTATGTATGTATGTATGTATGTATGTATGTATGTATGTATGTATGTATGTATGTATGTATGTATGTATGTATGTATGTATGTATGTATGTATGTATGTATGTATGTATGTATGTATGTATGTATGTATGTATGTATGTATGTATGTATGTATGTATGTATGTATGTATGTATGTATGTATGTATGTATGTATGTATGTATGTATGTATGTATGTATGTATGTATGTATGTATGTATGTATGTATGTATGTATGTATGTATGTATGTATGTATGTATGTATGTATGTATGTATGTATGTATGTATGTATGTATGTATGTATGTATGTATGTATGTATGTATGTATGTATGTATGTATGTATGTATGTATGTATGTATGTATGTATGTATGTATGTATTGCATTTAAAAGTTTTATTTAGAAACTAATTGCACTAAGGAAAATGAAAGTGACGGCTCGATCGATGGAGCGATCGAGTCGGTAGAAATATTATGGTGGGTGAAGGGTGCCCTGGAAAGGTATAGAGGTAAGGCGAGGCTCTTCATAAGGTATGATATAAGGACACTTATCTATCACTCGAATACAGAGCCGTATAAATTCGTATCAACCTTGGTCTCGCGTAGCGGACTAAAAGGTTATCTATGAGGTGGTTACATTCTCCACATTGGGTAAGTAGATATCTAGGAGGGGTGGGTGAGCGTACCCAGGGTGAAGAGACCCATGCTCCCCGGCCATGAGATGGCTATATTATCGCAAGAGGCTACTCATTATCGTAGTGAGTGAGTAGAACGGTTGCGAGGGCGGTGTGTGCGGACGGGGTTGTGAGTAAGGAGTGTCCTGCCGAGAGCACCAGCATCGCTTGTCAACCGGGTTGGAGATGTAACCTACCAAGTAGAATAAACACTCTCGGTACCGACTTGTTGGGGCGGCTACGGGTAAAGTGGTACAAACCTGCGCAGGATAAAATCATGAATTCATGCCTGTCTCCTGGACTGGAGGCTACGAAGGCTAAGTCTGCCTCATATACGAGTGCTAGTATATTTTAATAAATTAAAAGAAACCAACCATTTAACACAAATTTGTATTTCGTTCCATAAAGGAGAATGATGAGATGATATAGGCTTGTTGTGTAAGAGAAGAGGTTTTGTTTTATAGTTTTGTTGCTATTATTGCATACTAAGTACTTCTGTACTCACTCTTGCTATTTATTTCCCTTGTTAGATTGTAAGCTGTGTGGGGGCTTTTGTTTGTTTGAGGCGACATCATTGAGGGCGAAGGTCGTCATGAGTTTGAGGGAAATTCTAGAAGACGGTGATGCTTGGAAGGATTCCTGTTAGGGTTTCTTGTATTAGAATGGCGTCGTATAACTTCGTATAATGTATGCTATACGAAGTTATTACGGAGAGATAGAGAGACAGAGAGAGACAGAGAAGGGAAAGGGAGTGAGCACGGGAGGAAGAGGGGAATTTACGAGAATTAGGGATTTGGGGGAGAGAGAGGAGGTGGGGGTGGTCGGCTGGGCCATTTGGACCGATTTGAGCCAGCCAGAGTGCCCAGAATTAATTCTTCTTTCAACCTGACTTAAAATAAGAAAATAATAATAATAATTAAAAGTCAAGCCAAGGGCACAAAATAAATAAATGCTCTAAAAAAAATAAAACATTTCCAACTACATGTGCATCTTATACCAAGATACCAAAAGTTTTGCAGTATTTTGATTTGTTGCTAAAATACTATTAACTAAATTTCAGGGATCGACTTACATCAAGCGGAGAGATTTCGATCGAATTTTATCTGCGTTGATTGTCTTGAATCAGTTGAAGGCAAGCATTTCTTTGATGTTAGAGTATTTTAGCTTTTAATATTTATTTTTGACTTATGCATCCCTAGCAAGCATGTACGTATGTATGTATGTATGTATGTATGTATGTATGTATGTATGTATGTATGTATGTATTGCATTTAAAAGTTTTATTTAGAAACTAATTGCACTAAGGAAAATGAAAGTGACGGCTCGATCGATGGAGCGATCGAGTCGGTAGAAATATTATGGTGGGTGAAGGGTGCCCTGGAAAGGTATAGAGGTAAGGCGAGGCTCTTCATAAGGTATGATATAAGGACACTTATCTATCACTCGAATACAGAGCCGTATAAATTCGTATCAACCTTGGTCTCGCGTAGCGGACTAAAAGGTTATCTATGAGGTGGTTACATTCTCCACATTGGGTAAGTAGATATCTAGGAGGGGTGGGTGAGCGTACCCAGGGTGAAGAGACCCATGCTCCCCGGCCATGAGATGGCTATATTATCGCAAGAGGCTACTCATTATCGTAGTGAGTGAGTAGAACGGTTGCGAGGGCGGTGTGTAGGAACAGGGTTGTGAGTAAGGAGTGTCCTGCCGAGAGCACCAGCATCGCTTGTCAACCGGGTTGGAGATGTAACCTACCAAGTAGAATAAACACTCTCGGTACCGACTTGTTGGGGCGGCTACGGGTAAAGTGGTACAAACCTGCGCAGGATAAAATCATGAATTCATGCCTGTCTCCTGGACTGGAGGCTACGAAGGCTAAGTCTGCCTCATATACGAGTGCTAGTATATTTTAATAAATTAAAAGAAACCAACCATTTAACACAAATTTGTATTTCGTTCCATAAAGGAGAATGATGAGATGATATAGGCTTGTTGTGTAAGAGAAGAGGTTTTGTTTTATAGTTTTGTTGCTATTATTGCATACTAAGTACTTCTGTACTCACTCTTGCTATTTATTTCCCTTGTTAGATTGTAAGCTGTGTGGGGGCTTTTGTTTGTTTGAGGCGACATCATTGAGGGCGAAGGTCGTCATGAGTTTGAGGGAAATTCTAGAAGACGGTGATGCTTGGAAGGATTCCTGTTAGGGTTTCTTGTATTAGAATGGCGCCAGAACTAGCTAGCTATTGTCGTATCATTTGTATAGCTTTATTTGTATTTTCTTTCGTAAGCTTGATCTCTGTTGTAATTATAAGACTCCTGCCCTGCGTGGCATCATGATGTAATAAGGTATGATATTCTCTAATTATTGCTCTGTTTCATAAACTCTGATTTGGGCTCGCATCCGAAGAGACATGATAGTAGACATGTTACACGGGTGTATAAGCCTAAACCCACACAATTACTTCATGGTCTTGGTGTGAAGAGGCCATTAGCATGTGGTAATTGGGAGGGTCGTGTCAAAAAAAAGGTATAGAGGTAAGGCGGGGCTCTTCACAAAGTATCATATAAGGACACTTATCTTTCACTCGAATACAAAGCTGTATAAATTTGTATAAACCTTGGTCTCGCGTAGCGGACTAAGAAGGTTATCTATGAGGTGGTTACATTCTCCATATTGGGTAGGTAGATATCTAGGATGGGTGGGTGAGCATACCCAGGGTGAAGAGACCCAGGCTCCCCGGCCATGAGGCGGCTATATTACCGCAAGAGGCTACTCGTTGTCATAGTGAGTGAGTAGAACGGTTGCGAGGGCGGTGTGTGCGGACGGGGTTGTGAGTAAGGAGTGTCCTGCCGAGAGCACCAGCTTCGCCCGTCAACCGGGTTGGAGATGTAACCTACCAAGTAGAATAAACACTCTGGGTCCCGACTTGTCGAGGCGGCTACGGGTAAAGTGGTATAAACCTGCGTAGGGTAAAATCATGAATTCATGCCAGTCTCCTGGACTGGAGGCTACGGAGGCTAAGTCCGCCTCATATACGAGTGCTAGTAGATTTTAATAAATTAAAAGAAACCAACCTTTTAACATAAATCTGTATTTCGTTCCATAAAGGAGAATGATGAGATGACATAGGCTTGTTGTGTAAGAGAAGAGGTTTTGTTTTATAGTTTTGTTGCTATTATTGCTTGCTGAGTACTTCTGTACTCACTTTTGCTATTTATTTCCCTGGTTAGATTGTAAGCTGTGTGGGGGCTTTTGTTTGTTTGAGGCGACACCATTGAGTGCGAAGGTTGTCATGAGTTCTAGAGAAATTCTAGAAGACAGTGATGCTTGGAAGGATTCCTTTTAGGGTTTCTTGTATTAGAATGGCCACCAGAACTAGCTAGCTATTGTGGTATCATTTGTACAGCTTTATTTGTATTTTCTTTAGTAAGCTTGATCTCTGTTGTAATTATAAGACTCCCGCCCTGCGTGGCATCATGATGTAATAAGGCATGATATTCTCTAGTTATTGTTCTGTTGCATAAACTCTGATTTGGGCTCGCATCCGAAGAGACATGGTAGTGGACATGTTACTTGGGTGTATAAGCCTAAACCCACACAATTACTTTATGATCTTGGCGTGAAGAGGCCATTAGCATGTAGTAATTGGGAGGGTCGTGTCAAAAATAGAGGCCACCACAAAGACAAAATGAGATGGTTTTTAGATTTCAAATCCGGTGCAACACCGTACCAAACGGGTTAGAGCGCCCTCTGTCTGATGCTTTTATTGCTCTGTGTTACACAAGATGTCTCCAGGATAAAAAATGTATGAATAGCCATTTACATCAGCATGAATCCACCCTTTTGCAAAATCTAGTAAAATCCAGATCTAAGAACAAAAGGGAAAAAAAATCAAAACCATTCAATCTCAAATGCTCCAACACATCGTAGAGAAGCAAATCAAAGGGAAAAAGAGAGAAGATCAAAACCAGAATAAGATCATGAGAGCATGAGAGGAGAGAAGATCATATTAGAGTAGCAGACCTAAAAAATGAGAGAGAGGAGTGAGGAGTGAGAGACTGTTCTGTGCAGGAGGGAGTGCGAGACTGCAGTGTGTAGGAGATTGCAAGACAGCCGTGGACCTGTGATTGTAATCACACTCCCCAAGGAACAACGATCAGAGCAGCCCGGCCACTGAGCATGATCTCCCGCCAATAAATCATAATCGAACGGTGCTCGCGCATCGCCTGCGCGATTCGTCGGTGCGCAGATGCCTGTGAAATAGCCATCGCGTAATCTAAACCATGGATCTTCAAAAAAGGGTGGCTCATAAGAAAGAATTAGGAATTCATTGATCTTTTGTACCAGAAGTTGGAATTTTGCGTCACAAATTTGTTTTTCTAGTTTTTTAATTAAATATTTGATAGAGGCATTTAAAATTTGATTTTGTCGATTTTCTGCAAAGGAGATTGAGATTCATAAAATTTAGAATTTGAAAATTTTGGCTTCCCAATTTGATTTTCAGTTTTTGAATTGAAATTTTTAATCAAACTGTTCAAATTTCAATTTAAAAATTTTACATTTCTAATTTGACTTCGATAATTTAAAATAAATTCATAATCTTTTGATTCGAGAGATCAACGAAATCTAAATTCTTCTGGGGATCACTTTTTACACAGACGAACGATCCTAGATTCGTGAAATGGTAGAATTCATCAATGCACATGGTAAAGTTTTGCATATGGTTACGGACCCATCTTCCTCAAAAGGAAATTTATGGATCGACGAAATTATATATATCCAATAATTCTTACGTGTACATCCGTCCATTCCATCTGAAAATAGTTATCGTCTCCCCCGATGTGTCATCGCCCATCTTTCCAGAAGCCCCGAGACGTGGCGCCACCGCCGCGCCCGCTGCCGACACACGTCCCGCCCCTCTTTACGCGCTGCCACCGACTCCGGCCTGCCGCCCCACTCGCCGCAGCACACGTAGCCCCCTACCGTGGCGCCCGAATCCCAATCCGCCCGCACGCCGCAGCTCGAGCCGCTTGTATAAATGGCGGCCTCCGCCTTCACCTGCTTCCATCACCACGAAGCACTGAAGCAGAGTGAGTGAACACACGAGCAGAGGAACAAAAAGCATAGCCAGGATCGGATAAGGTGTCGGCTTGAAGGAGCTGTGCAGGATGGAGCACCAGGGGCAGCGCGGTCACGCCACCGCCCGCGTCGACGAGTACGGCAACCCGCTGGCCGGCCAAGGCGCCGGCGCCACCGGCGGGATGGGGGCGCACGGCGGCGGCGGCGCCGGCGCCGGCGGGCAGTTCCAGCCCATGAGGGAGGAGCACAAGACCGGCGGCGTCCTGCACCGCTCGGGCAGCTCCAGCTCCAGCTCGGTGCGTTAATGTCTCTCTCCTTAATTAGTATTTGTTTGTTTATTAATTATTATCCCTGAGATCATTGAGTGCTGACTGCTTAGCTTCGTTTCCTTGGCTTGTGACAGTCTGAGGACGACGGCATGGGCGGTAGGAGGAAGAAAGGCATGAAGGAGAAGATCAAGGAAAAGCTCCCCGGTGGGCAAAAGGGCGGCCAGCAGCAGGCGACGGCGACCGGCGGCCCCTACGGACAGCAAGGGCACGCCGGGATGACGGGCACTACCGGAGCGCACGGCACGGACAGCACCGGCGAAAAGAAGGGCCTCATGGACAAGATCAAGGAGAAGCTCCCTGGCCAGCACTGAGCCGTGTGGCTCTGCGTTGCGTAGTGGCAGCTCGTTTGGACAATGACGAGTTACCACGTACGTACGATGTTTACCAGAATAAGCTGAACGGATCAGCAAATAAGGTGCCTTGGGATAAGATCGGTACATGAGACGTTTTCCACTGTGTGTCAGTATGTTCGTTGTTTGTGTTTCTGAAGTGGAAGTTGTATTCTACTTGTGGTTGTGCTGTAGATGTTTACATGGCTTTAGCTAAAACGCATGTATCTCTCTCAATTTGTCAAGGTGACTATGATATATATGTTCGTACGTTAATGGCAATTGGCAAGGCTCGAAAGTCCGATGGTTTCCACATCAGACGGGCGTACAACGTCATAACGTGCTTCGGAATATAATGACAAAACATTAGAAAACCGATACATAAAACCTACATTATATTTATACTATATTAAAGTGGCAGTTATTAGTAGATACAATTTTAGTATGCCAGTATAATTTATAATTTATAATTGTTAATTTGTATAATTTTTAATTGTTATTTTAAATTGTTTGAAGCAACGATGATTTAAAATATAACTTGAAACATAGAATTACATAACATGAAACATAGAAACGAAAAATATGTGAACTCATATTTGCTAAATATATATAGCAATAAAACATCAAAACTAATAAAATAAGTAATTGATAAATAATAATTTTATATTTAAATTATACCTTGGTAAAAGATTAAAGTGTTACTTTGAAGAGGTTGGTAGTTAAATATATTTTTTGGAGTCTGAAATCTGAAACTTAAACACAGCTACCGATAAAATCCTCTGTTTCCTATTGTTTATAAAATCACCTTCATGCAAAATAAAACGTTTCCATCTCCATCCAAAATAAAAAGTTTCACGACATTATCAACAAATTTTATCGCGCAAACATGAGTTTTGTACGTATACGCTGAATTTTCATTATGCCTTCTTCTGTTCGTCTTCTTTAGATACCACTAGCCTCACGTCGTACTTAGGGGTGGAAAATAAGCTCGTGGCTCGCAGCTCGGCTCGGGCTAGGCTCGGCTCGGCTCGAATCAGCTCGGAGGTTTGTGTGAGCTCGGGCCGAGACTATTCGTGAGGCTCGTTGGTGAAACGGGCCGGCTCAACAAAGGCCATAGCCCACGGCGGCACAGCCCAACACTCCAAGCCCAGCAGTCACCTCTCAATGTCTCACGCGGTTACGCCTCTGGCTCTCAGTGTCTCACGGACCACAGCATTCGATGCAGGGCGCCCAGCCCTAGGCCGCGCCGCCGCCTCGCACCCATGGCCGGAGCCTTCCGTGAGGGCAGCGCGCCGGCGGAGGCTCCTCCTCCGACCCCGACGTCCCCGCTCGCGTAGTATCTCTCGCTGGACCCGCTTGCCGACGGCGAGACCAAGCACTCGCGCTACGGCGAGCTCCGGAGGGCGCTCCAGGCGGACAACCAGCATGACGAGCTCAAGTGGATCCGGGCCGCCGTCGTTGAGTCCTCGGCCAAGGCCAGGTGCAACACTTCACTGCCCAATTGCGACTCGCTGCTGGTGCTAGTGCTTGGCTGCTTGCAATTCATCGTCTCCGCTACTGCCTCCGCCAGGGACAAGGCGAGGTCTTTGTAGGACGCCATCTAGAAGCTCAACAGGTACAAGAACATCGCCATCAGGAAGCGCCAGAAAGGCGATTTCGGGGCCGACAGGCTTGGGGAGGCTCCTCGGGTGCTTTGAGAATCGGAGCTCAGAACTCCGCGCCCATGAGCAAGCGCGTGCGGTCGTCGCTGGCCGAGCCGACGGGCTAGTTCGCGAGCCAACAATGGCCCGGGCCGAGCCACCATTCCAAGCTCGCTCGACGGTCGAGCTGAGCCCGGCCCGGCCAGTCCAAATACGGGCCTGACCGGGCCGAGCCTGGCCCTGCCCGGCTCGTTTCCACGCCCTAGTCATACTCCTTTGATCAGACCGACAATCCATAATAGAGTAGATATGGGCCAAAAAGGTTTGGTCGTGATCCTCTCCTACGGTGACCGGCTCGCGCGCCATTATTCACTACTAGTATATATCCGTCAAAGACTCGTCGGTCAGAAACTGACGAAATTAGATAAAAACTAATAAAAGTAGCTATTTTTGTTGCCTCTTGTTTTAGTTTCTTTGGTTTTCGTTCACAAATTTATCACATCGAAAATATCAATATTTTCTTAGGCCACCGACAAATATGATGTTTTTTTCGTCGGCCCATTTCCGAAGCCATGTGCTAATGTTGTAGTACTTTCGTCGGTCGGCTTGATGAAAATAATGCGATATTCGCACACCTGACTTGGCAGCTGGAGCGATGTCACTATTATAGGAAAACACGTAACTAGCTGGTCGAAACACTTCACTGCCTATTTTGACTTCGATAGTAAATAAACGATGGTTGGTGATGAGAATCATTGTTACCGTCGCGCCTGAAACCGACAGTGGTAAACATTAATCACTGTTGTCGGTAACAAGCGCCGACAGTGATCATGAAATATCACTTCTACCTTATAGCACGAGTTGGCATTATCACAGTTTCACTGTGCATTCCCAATCATGCAGGGCATCATTAGAAGTTCGGTGCGTGATGATAAACACACAATTAACAGAAGAACGTGCAGAAAGGGAGTTTACCACACAAGCATGAGAGGGAATCTTCTAGATCATCAATGTTGAACTGTTTGAATAGACCAGATGCTAACATTCATCAGACTTGAGCAAAACTACAAACCAGAAGATATGCTGGCATATCATATCTGTGCTCCGTACATCCATAAATCACAATGAGTAAGTTTGCTCCATAAAATAAATTGAGAAGAATCATATTTCAGAATGAAAGTACAAACTGGAACTATGGGTTGAACTGTTAACAATTTTTTTTGGCTGATGCTATAATATCCCGAAATATGCCATCATGGTCTTGTGTGGTACTATGTAATCTACTATTTCATTTCAATGCAATAAGTGAAACATTTTCAAAAAGACATACAATAGATTATAGTTTCTATAGCTCCTGTACATATGTCATCTGAAAGGTTCTACAGGTGTTGTTTCTTCAAGAAGAGCAGTAGTTTGAAAACATTCAGCAGCCTCAGCTGCTGACCAGCCACCTTCCTCTTTGTAGAGCAGACCAAGATTAAACCATGCCATATAATTTGTTCTATCCGGTTGCAGAGCATCTGTCAGGAAGCACTGTACAGATGGCAATGGCCTATTGCCAAGTTGCCAAAGAACAATAGCAGTTGATATCAAACATGGGACATGTTTAGGATCAAGGTCTAATGCTCTGAAATAAGCTCCTAAAGCCTCTTTTGGAAGACCTTTTACTTCATAAAGTTTAGGGATGAGCAAGAATCACCTGTAGCATGCCAAGCCAGCGCAGAATAATCACTGATGGCTCTCATCTTTAATACACAAACTTCTGCATCCCTCTTATGTGACATGCCTAGGTACAAGAGAGCTAGGTCATACCAGGTCTCTATTTCGAGGATTTTTTCATCCTTAGCACCCTGTAAAAAGTCATCCAAGCATGTCAGAGCCACACACTGACCAAAACGGAAAAACTAAAGAAGCCAATCAGGGGTCTTTACTGATTTGTTTGAAGAAAAATACAAATTAGCTTCATTCATGAACACAACCAAATTCATTATTTAAGAATAAAACAGAGAAAATAGAGTGCTGACAGTATTACATCAAAAAAGATCTGGGCGACTATTACATCAAAAGTTCTATACTCTAATCCCAACAGAAGTAGAGCACGATATTTAGTTGCTCACTGGCGGAGGGGAGGCACCGGGCTCAGCAGAGGAGGAGGCAGTGCCGGGAGGCGGTGCCGGGCTCAGCAGAGGTGGGGGCGGCGCCGGGCTCGGCAGAGGGGGGGGGCGGCGCCAGGCTTGGCAGAGGGGTGCCGTGCTCGGCGGAGGCGCTGCGCACGGCGTGGCGGAGGGGGCGGCGCCGGGCGCTCGGGGGAGTAGCGGAGGGGGCTAGCGCCTGGCACTCGGCGGAGGGATGGCGGACGGTGGAGCTCGGCGGTGGAACGGCACCAGGCGACGGCGGAGGGCGGCGGCTAGGTCGGGAGTGGAGGAAGGGGATCGTGTCATCGTGGGGCTCATAAAAAAAAATCCACCCTCTGGTTTTTTAAACATGTAACTGTTGAATTTTAAACATAGGTTTGACGGTTGGCCTTATTCGAAAAAGTTATGTAAATACCATTTATTTTTTTATGATTTGATTTATTATTATGACTTATATTTGTACATATTTGTATTAAATTTTTAAATAAGACGAATGGTCAAACGTGTGTCCGAAATTAAACAGTGACATGTTTAGAAAAATGTCCTCATATAATTGTTATTTTACTAAAATTGGATTATGGCCGAGTTTTTATATTTTATTAACTAAATATGATAGTTTGTCTTATGTTAAACACGCCACACATACCTAATACATAGCAATAGGTTTATTAAGACCTTGATCTTTTTAGCTTAAATTAAATAAAATAAAAAATTGCTATTTTTGTACAAGCTAAATGATGTAGTACCTTGCAGTAATTTTTGTGGAGATTCAAATAGTTCTTCTTAGAGTTACTAGAATAAATTTTCTTAATAATTTTTGAACTCTCCAATACCACTTTCGAGAGGTCACAATTTTTTCAGATTAAAACTTTCAACAATTTTTAGCTGAAACAAACAAGGTCTAAGTGAGGCTATGCTGTAGAACAAGAAAGGTTTTCACGAGAAAAAAATCAATGATTCAACACATTTGTGTCAGCAACACATATTATGTGACGCAGGATTGTTACTTAGCATCATTACTTATATGTGATGCTAGCGTGTGTTGGAGTAGATATGTACTCTGAGTTTTCTGCATCACAAGCCATATATGATGCTAAGTATGTGTTTGAATAGGCTAGTTATGTTGTAGTGCCACCACATTCCTATGCTCTATGGCGTGATACCACGTCAATAGGGCATGTCTTCTGTTCATAAACAATCGTTTGAAACGAGATACTACCTCCGTTTTTTTTTATTTGACGCCTTTGATTTTTTTACACGCCTTTGACCATTCGTCTTATTCAAATTATTTTTGTGCAAAGATGTAAAAAAATAATACATATTTAAAGTACCTCTATTGATAAAACAAATCACAATTTAAAGTACCTCTATTGATAAAACAAATCACAACAAAATAAATGATATTTACAAAAATAATTTGAATAAGACGAATGGTCAAAGACGTAACAAAAAGTCAAAGGCGTCAAATAAAAAAAAAGGAGGGAGTATTACAGAGAAGTACCGCACTACCCTCTAACAACAGGAAAATGGATAAGTTTTTGAAGTAAAAAAAAGGATTAAGAATGGAAAGCACCCAGATTCTAGACGAGAATGTCATACCTTTGTTTGCTTAGAGGATTTTGGTGCCGAATAAGGAGCTTTAGGAAGTGATTCAAAAGGAAGCACATGATTCTACTCTTTCCATACACCCTAGAAAAACCATGATGTACATGGATCTTCATACATCGAATCAGATGGGATACAAGTTAGCTAAATCGTATAGGACAAGGATCGTCTATCTGAACTCCAAATGGAAGAAAGTGCACCACACCCCTATATTAGAAGAAGAATAGTGAGCGTATAGTCTTTGAACCTGATATTCTTAAAGAGGTAAATGAGCAAGTCTGTAGCATCCAGCAAAAACTAAAGACAGCTAGCTACGCTGATGAAACTAAAGGGTGTGTATTGTTTCTGAGTCAGCGTGTTACTCGCACCATGTTATATTTGCCCATTTAAGGTCCTAGCTGAAAATGGTATGCCCTAGATCAATCATATTGATGATTGTACCATGTCTTTATTCATGTATATATGATAACGTTGTTTATCGGTTCCTTAAATAAATGTCATGACTTTGTCCATTATGTATGACTTGATTGTTAAACACATTGTTATATTACTTTATTCTAAACGGGTCCCTGATCCATATCATTACGAGGAGCGGTTATGATTTGATCAGCATACGTATTGGTTGATGTTAATGTTTCACATACCATAGATATAGAGATATCAAACCAATAGTATGAACGTATTTTATAGAACATGAGCAGTCGGACAGATCTACTTTGAGACGCTGTGAGTTGCTATCTCTTATAGCGCCATCAATGTATATTTCTAGTGGTATACCTATATGGTTCTTAGACTTGAGATTGTCATGGATGCCCAGCATGTTAACTCGTATACTTTGTTATCATCAAATGCTACACCGTAACAGAGTAGTTATAAAGGTGTCTACTGGGTATGCCACGATACATAGTCAGGGTGTGATAATTAAGATGAAATTTGCCCCTCCTCCATAACAGGAGAGATACCTCTAGGCCCCTCGTGTGGTTGGATAGGAAAAGCGCACGGCCATGCTAATATGACTAAGGAGTTAGTCATGATATGTATCCATTCCACTGCCGAGTGAATTGGTCGAGCTATCAACAAGGGTGGCAAGCATCTCACCTTAAGTTTGACTGGTATCGTGTGGCAAAGGGATCGGTATGTGAGTGTATAAAGATTCGGCCGAATATTGATTTTGTGCATTCGGGGGTCAATACGTACTGTTAGGTGCCGTTGTTGATCGGTGGACTGGAAACGGTTTTCAGATCCACGGCTGACTTGCACTGAACCTAACGGGTCATATACTTAATGAGTTGAAAATGTTTAACGGGTTTGTAGGTGGATATGATCTACGTAGGAGAGAGGAACCCTAGCGGGCCGAATCCCACTAGCGTGACTATATAAAGAGAGGCATGGGTGCGGCGGTAGTAGAGGAGTTGAGCCTTCACCACGCCTAGCTGTCACGCGCCCCTCCTGCTCTCCAGAAACCCTAGCCGCACGGCGAGGTGCTAGCACACCCCGTGAGGTGTTCCTGCTCGGTACGTGTGGATACCGCTAGAGGCGCTACCGTTCGTTGACGCGCTGTTCGGTTGTATCGTCAGCGAGTGCAGGTGAGCACTCGGCGAACACCGGTGAGCACTCGGCGACCACTTGGCGATCACTAGCGAGTACTCGGCGATCACTCAGGGAGCACAGGCGAGCACTCGGTGGTGATCTGGGCGAGTACGTCTACTTCCTCTACGCGTGAGAAATTGCTTCCGCTGCATCTGCGCGTCAAGAGTAACGATCTGTGATCCTCTACTTACATGTGCGCCTGAGTGATTTGTGGTAGAAAAATTGTTTTTGCGCTCGCGTAGCCTACCCATTTCCCAACACTAGCGAGAAGTGGTAAAGTCACATATCAATTGGAATTGACATCTCCTCTTTCAGACATTCATGATGTATTCCATGTTGCAATTAACGAAATTTTTGCGACTAACTCAAGAGCAGATTATTTTGGAACAATTGGAACTACTGTGACATCCTAATATATATTAGAATGTCCCAAGTTTCTTTAAAAAAAGTTTAAGTTGATTTATTATGATCCTTATAAAAAAATCACTAAATTTTCAATCGATTATTTACATATAAGAATTTATTTTAATTATTTTCAATATAATTTCCAATTTACAAAATTCCAAATTTTACGGTTTCAAATACAGCATCTCTTTCCTTGCTTTTATTCGTTCCTCGACCGGAACCCTAAACCCCAATCAACCTCTTTTTTTACCCTGGCCAAGCTAGCCACTCAGCCCCCATCATGTCGATCTAACCCCTCTGGCTTGGACTCCATGTCCGATTGAAACCGGAACCATCTCCTTATCATATCCCGACCAAATCTCTCTCCTCTCAACTCTCCTTCTTCCTCTCGACACTCTATGATCTAAACCCTAGCTCGACCCTCGACCAAAACCCTAATTTCAACAGATCTCCCTTTTAATCCTAACCAGCTGAACACCTACCTATCGCAACCGAGCCAAACTCCCCTGCGACCCTCCGACCCATCCTTTCTCTTAGGCCCGATCGAACAGACCACTGTATCTCGATCAAAACCCAAACATCGGCTAAACCTCTGTTTCTCTTGGTCAAGCCAAAGTTCCTCGTACATGTTCCTCACGACGGAGCAACGCGACGTGTTATTGTTGAAAACGACGAGCCCAAGGACTATGAGGAAGAGATGGTGGGCCCGAACTCTGAGAAATGGCTAGAGGCCATGACATCCAAGATTAAGTCCATGTATGATAATCAAGTTTGGAACTTGATTGATATGCCTGATGGTGTAAAAACCATATAGTGCAAATGGGTCTTTAAGAAAAAGATAGACGCCGATGGAAATGTTCACATTTTTAAGGCACGATTTGTGGCGAAAGGGTACAAGCAGATTCATGGTGTCGACTATGATGAAACTTATTCGCATGTCTCCATGGTTATGTCTATCCGGATCATGCTAGCAATTGCCGCGTATCATGATTATGAAATTCGGCAAATGGATGTCAAAATGGCTTTTTTGAATGGAAACCTAAGCGAGGACATGTACATGGTACAGCCCGAAGGTTTTGTCGATCCTACTAATGCTGGCAAGGTATGCAAACTTAGGAAGTCCATTTATGTACTGAAGCAAGCATCTCATAGTAGGAACCTTCGTTTTGATGAAGTGTTAAAAGAGTTTGGCTTCATCAAGAATGAAGAAGAGCCTTGTATTTTCAAAAGGGCTAGTGGCAGCGCACTGGTATTTCTTGTCCTGTACGTAGATGACATATTGTTGATCGGAAATGACATTCCAATGTTACGTGCTGTACAAGTTTATCTGAGAAAGTTTCTCGATGAAAGACTTGGAAGATGCAGATTATATCTAGGGCGTAAAGATCTATAGAGTTAGATAAAAAAGGTTAATTGGATTAAGCCAAAGTACGTACATTAACAAAGTGCTGAAGTGGTTCAGCATACATGATTCCAAGAAGGGTTTCGACACCTGATGAGCAAGAGAGAATGACTCGGATTCCGTACACTTCGGCTAATGGATCCATCATGTACGCTATGTTATATACGTGCCCGGATGTGTCATATGCTCTGAGTGTCACGAGCAGATACCAATCAAATCCTGATGATGGTCACTAGGTGGCTGTAAAGAACATCCTCAAATACTTGCGAAGGACTAAGGAGATGTTCTTGGTCTTTGGATGAGAGGAGGAGCTCATTGTAAAGGGTTATGCCGACGCCAGGTTCCAAACCGACAGAGACGATTCAAGATCGTAATCCGGATTTGTATTTAGTCTCAACGGTGGGGTAGTGAGCTGGAAGAGTTCGAAGCAAAAAATAGTAGCAGATTCCACAACGGGGGCCGAGTACATAGCTGCTTCCGAAGCAGCAAAGGAGGTTGTTTGGATCAGAAAATTTGTTTCTGAATTGGGCGTAGTCGCTAGTGCATCCTGTCCAGTGGACCTCTATTGTGACAATAGTGGTGCCAATGCACAAGTGAAGGAGCCTAGGTCTCACAAAAAATCTAAGCATATACTCAGTCGATACCACCTGATCCAGGAGATCATTGAGAGAGGTGATGTGAAAGTTTGCAAAGTGTACGCGGATCTAAACGTGGCTAATCCGTTGACCAAGCCCCTTCCACAACCGAAGCATGAGGCGCACACAAGAGCAATGGGTATTTGATACTTGTATGATTGACTCTAGTGCAAGTGGGGGATTGAAAGGGATATGCCCTATATCAATCATAGTTATGATTGTACCACGTCTTTGTTCATGTACATATGATAACATTGTTTATCGGTTCCTGAATAAAAGGAATGACTTGTCCAATGGGTACCACTTGATTGTGAAACACATTGTTATATGACATTAATTTAAACGGGTCCCAGATCCATATCATTACGAGGAGCGGTTATGATTTGATTAGTATACGTATTGGTTGATGCTAATGTTTCCACATACCATAGATATAGAGACATCAAACCAATAGTATGGACGCATGTTAGAGAACATGGGCAGTCGGACAGACCTACTCCGAGACGCTGTGAGTTGTTATCTCTTATAGCGCCATCAGCGTATAGTCTCGAGTGGTATACCTATATGGTCCTTAGACCTGAGATTGTCATGGATGCCCAGCATGTAGACTCGTATACTTTGGTATCATCAAACGTTACACCGTAACAGGGTAGTTATAAAGGCGCCTACTGGGTATGCCATGATACATAGTCGGGGTGTGATAATCAAGATGGGATTTTCCTCTCCTCGATAATAGGAGAGATACATAGTCGGGGTGTGATAATCAAGATGGGATTTGCCCCTGCTCGATAATAGGAGAGATACCTCTTGGCCCCTCATGTGGATGGATAGGGAATGCGCACGGCCGTGCTAATATGACTAAGGATTTAGTCATGGTATGTATCCATTTTACTGCCGAGTGAAGTGGTCGAGCTAACAACAAGGGTGGTGCGCATCTCGCCTTGAGCTTGACTGGTACCTGTGGCAAAGGGAACGGTATGTTAGTGTATCAAGTTTCAGCTGAATATTGATGCTGTGCATTCGGGGGTCAATACGTACTGCTAGATGCCGCTGTTGATCGATGGATTGGAAACGGGTTTCCGAATCCACGGCCGACTTGCACTGAACTTAACGGGTTACATACTTAATGGGTTGGAATTGTTTAACGGGTGTGTGTGTGGAGATGATCTGCGTAGAAGATAGAACCCTAGCGGGCCAAAGCTCACTAGCGTGACTATATAAGGAGAGGCATAGGGGCGGCGTTAGATGATGAGTTGAGCCCTCACCAAGCCTAGCCATCTCGCGCCCCTCCTTCTCTACAGAAACCCTAGCAGCACGGCGAGGTGCTAGCAAACCCCGTGAGACGTTCCTGCTCGGTACGTGTGGATACCGCTAGAGGTGCTGCCGTACGCGGACGCGTTGTTCGGTTGGATTGTCGGCAACCACTCGGCGACCATCAGCAAACACCGGCGAGCACTCGGCAAACACCGACAAGCAATCGGCAAGCACCGGCGAGCACTCGGTGAACACCGGCAAGCACCAGCGAGCACAGGCGAGAACTCGGTGGTGATCGGGACGTGTACATCTACTTCCTCTACGCGCGAGAAACTGCTTCCGCTGCATCTACGCGTCAAGGGTAACAATCTGTGATCTTCTACTTGCATGTGCTCTTGGGTGATTCATGGTAGAAAATTTTGATTTTACGCTCGCGTAGCCTACCCTTTTCCCAGTAGGCTAAGCTTCTCGAGTACACCACCTCATGTGACCGCCAGGCCATTGAACCCGATCGCCTACACGCCTCCAAACACACCAGCCTCTAGCTGTCCCCGCGAAGCGTCAGTTTTCTAGTCGACTGTTCGTCTGTTCCTCTCCGAATCTCTCTCTCTCTCTCTCTCTCTCTCTCTCTCTCTCTATCTCTCTGACTCTCTTGTCTTTGTCTTTATGTGTCTTGCCAAATTGTGTATAAATGGCTCTATAATATTTGAATTTTATGAATTCTGATATGTCCAGTGTCAAATTGTGATTGTTTTATTCATGTTTTGTAACATGTTTTTGTGAATTGTCATCATGTATACTTGTGCTAAAAAAGTTGTTAGCACCATACTTGGGTTGTGCAGCTTGTGCTGATTCGAGTGAGCCATTTTTTGTATCCGGGCTGGTGGGCCGGCACGGCACAAATGGCATGGCGGGCCAATCGTGTGGAACACCCGCCGTTTGATACCCTGGACAAGCTGTCCGTTAGCTCGCTCGACTGCTCCATTGCTCTGTGGATGAGCCACAGAGGCGAAGCAAACCTTGGTACCCAGCTGTTCGCAGTATTCCTGGAATAGCTCGCTTCTGAACTGGGGACTGTTATCGGTGATCAGGGCAGGTTGACTGCGCTGTCCGAAGAAAGTGTTAACTTCACCTATGGACTTAAGGCCTTCAGCCAGCTGCTCTAGGTGAGAAGCAACAGCGTCGCCCATGAGGGCAATTGATCCGCCCGATCTCTTCGGCCGTCGCGGCCCATGCAGGATCCTCTGAGGTTCCTACGCCGGCCATGTTAACGCAGCGAGGGCCATGTGAAGGCACGCTAGACGGTGTCATCACTGTGTCGCAACAGGGGGAATCCACCGACATAGCCTTAGAATCCGAGAGATCCAAACCATCGTAAAGATCATCGATTCCGTATTCATCGTCTATGACGGGAGCTTGATCTAAGACCATCTCCGAAATGTAGCCGGAGATTTCTGTCCCAGATCTAGAAAGTGATCGAGATCGAACAGATCGATCCGATCTGACAGGGGACGTGACATCCTGCCCTTCTGAGTCGTAGCCCTCAGGAAGAGATCCCTGATCGCTGATGGAGTTCGACATGCTCGATCTACTATGTCCCCACGGATGGCGCCAACTGTCGACGGTTGAGATATCGATCTCAAGTCAACTAAGGTTCTTGAGAAGGGGAGATAGGAGACACGCCGAACAGAGCGAACAGCAATCAACGAGCAACAGGGAGACACAAGGTTTTTACCCTGGTTCAGGCATCTCGGGAGAGATAATAGCCCTACGTCCAGCCTTTCTTTATATCAAAGAGGATTACAAGGTGGAGCTCAACGAGACGAACAAGTCTCGGCGGGATTATGGGTGTACAAGAAGTAGTATGCAAGGACCTCGTGCCCTCTACACGCCATAGGAGCTCGGTTTATATAGTGTTGATGAACCGACCTACCGAGGGATAATCGGGCCGGGCTAACTACGAGATCGTAACGAACTCGTACTTTGCCAAATACATCTCACGGTAGATAAGGTAAACTCCAAGACTTGGGGATCACGACTCCTAATCCAATCCAGAAAACTACGTCCGGGCCTTGATGTAGCCGTGCAGATCTCTACTCGAGTCGGACTCGAACACGAGGCCTAGGCCGTTACGCCCCATGCCAGCCAGGAGGCTGTTCGGCAGGATGCATATGGGCCTGATAGAACCTTCTAGGGAGCTGGGCCCTGGTAGGCTATTCGAATGGGCCGTGATTTTATCCCCGACACTTAATGGGTTGGAACTGTTTAACGGGTTTGTGTGTGGATATGATCTGCGTAGAAGATAGAACCCTAGCGGGCCAAAGCCCACTAGCGTGACTATATAAGGAGAGGCATAGGGGCGGCGTTAGATGATGAGTTGAGCCCTCCCCACGCCTAGCCATCTCGCGCCCCTCCTTCTCTCCAGAAACCCTAGCAGCACGGCAAGGTGCTAGCACACCCCGTGAGACGTTCCTACTCGGTACGTGTGTATACCGCTAGAGGCGCTGCCGTAAACGTACGCGTTGTTCGGTTCGATTGTCGGCGAGCACTCGGCGAGCATCAGCGAACACCGGCGAGAACTTGGCAAACACCGACAAGCAATCGGCAAGAATCAGCGAGCACTCGGCGAACACCGGCAAGCACCAGCGAGCACAGGCGAGAACTCGGTGGTGATCGGGACGTGTACGTTTACTTCCTCTACGCGCAAGAAACTGCTTCAACTGCATCTGCGCGTCAAGGGTAACGATCTGTGGTCCTCTACTTGCATGTGCTCTTCGGTGATTCATGGTAGAAAATTTTGATTTTGCGCTCGCGTAACCTACCCTTTCCCCAGCAGGCTAAGCTTCTCGAGTACACCACCTCATGTGACTGCCAGGCCATTGAACCCGATCGCCTGCACGCCTCCGAACGGACCAGCCTCCAGCTGTCCCCGCGAAGCGTCAGTTTTCTGGTCGACTGTTCGTCTGTTCCTCTCCGAATCTGTCTCTCTCTCTCTCTCTCTCTCTGACTCTCTTATCTTTGTCTTTATGTGTCTTGCCAAATTGTGTATAAATGGCTCTATAATATTTGAATTTTATGAATTCTGATATGTCCAGTGTCAAATTGTGATTGTTTTATTCATGTTTTGTAACATGTTTTTGTGAATTGTCATCATGTATACTTGTGCTTAAAAAGTTGTTAGCACCATACTTGGGTTGTACAGCATGTGTTGATTCGAGTGAGCCATTTTTTGTATCCGAGCTGGTGGGCCGGCACGGCACAAATGGCACGGCGGGCCAATCGTGTGGATCCATATGAGTGCCACGAGGATTTTGATCCCCAGCACCAGGACAACGAGTAGACTAGTTATGAGGTGCCTAGGTTAGCCCCAGCCGTGTGGGGTTACATGGCTGTTGGAGCAAATGTTATTGCTTTCTTTCCGCTTGTGAAACTCTGTATCTTCTGCTTGAACTCTGGGTGTAACTAAGGACTATGAACGTTTGAACAATGATGACTCATGGTTGTTGAACTGTAATAATAACTATGTCGATGTATGATATGATCCAGCTATGTAACCGGCACTAGTGTAATAATCCAAGGACCAGTGCATGGTCGGCTCCTTGCCTTAGAAGGAAATCAAGGGAGTGGGCACCACTACAATGTTTACCCAGCCCACGTCCACCATCTAGAGTGTGCCTCCCCACCCAAGAGAACACGCCAGCAGCGGCGTTGCCCCATAGGTTGGCAGAGGCGGCGTTGCCCACTGGATGATGGCCGCACGGGGGCGGCTAGCCAGGGTGCGGGGTGAGTCGCGGTGGCAATAGCATTTCCCCATGGGCCTATGGTTGTGGGTGACCGCCAACGGTGACGATTGCGGTAGTGGCGATTGAGGTGGTGGAGGGCGCAGGTTGAGAGGCGGCGGGACTGCCGGCGTTGCCCCCATAGGCTTGCGGCGGTGGCGGCGTCTGAGGTGGCGAAGGCCGTCGATGGGGGGTGAAAGTGTATTTAGGCCCCCAAATGATTTTTGGAGATAATTTTTGTGATCGATTCCAGCTTGATGTAATGGAGTAACATTTTCTATGAGCATCTTAAGGAGGAACACCTTGGTTAACGGTTCTAGTCCCATCGAGCAGTGGCCGTCAATGCTGGCAAGGCAACGCCTTACCAATCTCACTGTATGTGACTCTTGCTTGTTTAGGTGGCATCATATGCCTCGTCTCTGAACCCTGATGCCTCGAAGCCACAAATCATATTTGGATGATTCCGCTAAGCTAACCAATAATATGCGTAATGCATGGGTTAGGCTACAGTCACCGTGTAGTACAAGAAATAAAACGACGTTCCTGATTTCTAAAGGCCTTATCTGCCAACGTACAAGACAATAAGTGCAGCTATTGGAAAAGGGGCATCTAACTCTTAATTTTCCGTGAAAAACTATTTGGCCAGATTAACATATTCACCACATATGACATGAAAGAATAGCAATGCAAGGTAAAGCTTCACATATAATCAAATTAAACTAGGAACTAGTATGGCCCATGATGCGGCGATCTCTATCTCGACGACCATCCTTGAACACCAAGCCATTAGGGTTGAAGCCTCCAGGAATCTGCACTACACTACTACTTCTAGCAGCTAGTAGAAAATTACACGGGCATTCACTGCATCAATGCTTGCACGCAGGCTGTTATACAACAATGGACAACCTTCAGCTGAATTAACCATGACACACAGGTCATCAAAATTATAACATTACATCACATACACAAGGGTCCATACTATCCGCATCATTCCCTACAAAAACAAGTTAGGCAAAAAATCAAATTCTAACGCGCGTGATGTCAGCCAGTTTTATGTTGTCAATTAACCACGGTTTTATGCAAACTGTGCGGGAAATGTAGACCACATCTATGAAAATGCTTTGAAAATTCAACCGGGTTGATCATATCATGCCAATTCCCGAGCCATCAACATGCCTTGATTTTCGTAAGACCGATCATATTGATCCAACGCACAAGGTCCCCTCGAGAAGACGACAACCGCATGCAACCTCGATCTGTTGCCCTGAATTGTTCAGCGCGCGCGCATCCCCGATGGTGTTACCAATCGATAGGGAATTTGTGCGGCTCTAATCTGAAAGAGGACGAACTAATATTTTTATATCACATGGCGCTATCGACTCATACCTCTACCCAGAATATCGATTGATCCAATAAACCAGGGAACGATCACCGCATATCACCATTTGCGATATAATCGAGATCCAATGCTACAATGATTCAGCTCTCATACCACTACTGCGAAACGGGTAGGCTACGCGGCTCATGCAAGTAGGGGCACGTGGATCGTTACCCTTGATACGTAGGTGCAGTAGAAGCAGATATGCGCGTGTAGAGGAAGTAGTCGTTCATGTTTCGATCAGCATCGAGCTGGTCGCGGTCGTGGTCGGGGACGAACTCCGCTAGACCGTTGAGTCACGGTTCTTATCAGGGCTGATCCCCGCGTGGTCGTCGAGGTCACCGGAGGCGTACCATTCGAGACTATATGCTGATGGCACTTTATCAGATGACAATCTCACAACGTCTCGAAGTGGGTATGTCCGACTACCCATTCTCTGGAACATGTGTGCACATTTTTGGTTCGATATCACCATATCAATGGTATGTGAAACATTACCATCAAACAATACATGTGTGGATGAAATCATCACTGGTCCTCATAATGATATGGATCAGGGAACCATTTAGAACAACATCACTATTACAATTTGTTTCAATACAAATTGTACCCAATGAACAAAGTCGTGGCATTTATCCAGTGAACTGATAAGCAATGTTATCATAAGTACATGAACAGAGACTTATTACAATCATTACCATGATTAATATAGAGAATATTCCCTTCACCCTTGCCCCTATTGCTCAATCCACCCCCTTGCTAATTTCTTGATCTGTTGTTTTGTAAGGCATAAATTTATTGCTTTCTACTTGTACATTTGTAGTTGTAGGCGATATGGCTTGAGGAATTGATATGGAATTTCTTCCCCTCTTGTTTCTGTACTACAAGTGTTGCGCCACTGTGTTGATATGCATGATTGTTCAAATATGATTAGAAATGGAAGAGATTAGGCATGCATCTGGATTTCTACAACTAAGCTGGTGCCCAATATATGCATGAATGTAGATTTCAGATACTACATCTGGCCTGTCCCCAAGGCTATATGTATTGTACCATGTACTCCTCCATTGTTTATCAAAAGATCAACCCCATTCTCCTATTTCCACCTCTCTTCATGGAATCAGAGAAGGTTCTCCTGCCCTCACCCTTTGGCAAACTCTAATCCTCTCCGGCCATCCCACCTCCCCACCATGGCCACCTTCGGTGAGGCCCTCGCCGTAAACTACTCCTCCAGTGAGCCCCTCACTACACAAATTCCTTCCAACCTCAAAGAAGATCCGGCTGCATCTCTCTTCTAGTAACGTCGACCATCGTCCCCTCTGCTATTCAACTTGTGGAAGCCGCTGCCGAGCACGTTGCCGCTTACCTGGCAGCCGCACCTTGAGTAGCCACGGCACAAGTCATTGTTGCTCTAGCCATCATCTCCATTCACAGTGATGCTCATGTCCACCAAGCCACCGCGGGTATGGTTGGCGACAATCTTGGCGTCATCGGCGATAGTAGTGCCGAATGTATAGGCGACGGTAGACCTGTCAGCTTATCCCTCTCAACAGCGGTCACCAGATCCAGCCCCAATTTCCTAGATCAACATATCCGACACTCACCTCCTTCCCATCGGTGTCCAATGGCAGTGTGGTCCTATGGCGCCGCTGGCCTTCTCTTTACCGAATCTGGCGATCGTGACCGTGCGCCACCTTTTAAACACGCCGCGTTGCTCGTCGGTGCCGGCGTCGGCGGCTCCATCGTGTCCTTCAACACTGGCATCAACAGCCTGGTGGTGCCGGATTCACCACGTCCATTGTCGATGACGGCGCCGACGGCATCGCTGCGTCCCTCTTCGTCACCCCTTTCACCAGCTCACTACCGGAGCTCTGCCGCACCCCTCTTTGTGGCCTCCTTCACCGTCGCACCGTCGGACCTCGTCGCCCTCTAGCCCCCTCGACTCACATCACCTGATTCAGTCAAAACCCCCAATTCGCAATAGAGGAGGGACGGTTTTCGCCAGCTTGGCTTGGGCCTCGTCATGGGCTAAGGACAACAGGGCCTCGGTGTCTCCATGGGCCAAACGGGCCAAGGGAGCACGAGGCCATAGGCATATATAGAAGCATCATAGAGCATACGCTGTAATCACCTTGGTCATCTTGCATCCCGCATCTTGATCAAACATAATCCCAGAGCACAGGAAGTAGGGTATTACCTCGGTGCTGAGGGCCTGAACCTGTATAACTCGGTCTTGTGCTACCATCTGGTTTGGTTCTTGATTAGCGTCCCCTCGTACAAATTCATTGCCGACGGTAACCCCCAGTTAACCACTAGTCGACAGTTGGCGTGCCAGGTAGGGGGCAGCGTCAAGATCATCTCTCATGCTAGATGGCATCTTCAGGATCGCCGTACGTCGCCATGAGGCTAGGGCAATCTCTTCGTTTTGGCACCCTTGACTTCATCGCCGACGGCGCTAGCAATCTTCACGTCTCCTTCTAGAGAGATCTCTTCACAAGAAGGTGCGCGCAATCAATGTGACCCATTGCCCTTTGGCTTGGACAATTTGGCAAGCGCCTTCAGCGGATTGACCTGTTCGCTGTTCGACTTCGCACCTCTTTCCGAGGAAGACGAAAAAGGACTCGACAGGTTCGACCACATGGGCATGGATTCTATTCTGCCCGACGATAACCCAATGCCCTCGGCTGGATTTCCCTCCGGACTCGAGAACTCCACTGCGACCTTCGCACGGACGCCCTCTGAGATTTCCACAGGAGATAACCAGTCGGCGAGAGCAACGGATCCAGTCGGGTCAGTCCGATCAGATCCATCCATGTTCGTGGGTGTCATCAATGCTGGCTAACCCATTGGACAGAGCAAACAAGTCAGCCTCTCCGTTTCTGACTCTGAGTCTGACGGGAGCGCTGAGATCCGAAACTACCGAGTGGTTTTTGTCCTGGGCGCGGATGACCATCATTCTACTTCTCCACTTGTCGGGTACGCGGAAAACGACACTGGCATGGTGAACCCAGACCCACAACGAGTCGAGGACCAAGATCGCATACGTCAGCTTCGCGCCCACGGCCGCGACGTCCAAAATGAGCTTCGCGCGGTGAAGCTAAGGGACCAGGAGGTCTATACAACTCCCCAGGCAAACATCATCGCATCGAAGACTCTTCTCGAGACCATCGCACCACAACTTTCAAAAGGCAGCCCGTTCGCCCAGACCCTCGCTCGAGCGATGGCCATGGTGGAGATGGCTGCCATTCAGCAAAACGAGGCAATCCCTGCTCCGACCGCTTCGGCTCGCAATCGTTCCACACGCAATCGGAATAGGGCTTGCGCCTCCGCTGCTGGCGATTCCCGCCAGTCGCCGGCCCACGATCTTCGACAAGACATTGAAGCCAAGCGGCGGGAGCGTAGTAACGGCGAGCGGAACTCTCGTAGCCATCACAAGCATCGCATTGATGATCAAGCCGAGAGCGCCGCCAGTCGGCGCGATCATCATCATGAGCGTCGTCAAGACCCGCGGCAGGAGCATCGTAACAGAACCCCAAGGCGGAGGCGGCCACGACCGTTGGAGGGGATTCGGGCCTTTACCCCGGATCTTCGCCGAGTGGTTTGGCCGGATGGTTTTAACCTCAAAGGCATCGACAAGTTTGATGGCGAGAGGGATCCAAAGAACTGGCTGCAGGTTTACGCCTTAGCAGTCAGCGTGGCAGGAGGTGATCAGAACGTCCTGGCAAACTACTTGCCAATCGCTTTGACCCCAACCGCCCAGACCTGGCTAACAGGACTCCCAGAGAACTCTATTGAGTCTTGGGACGACCTCCAGGAGTTGTTCATCGCCAATTTCCAAGGGACCTATGAAACGCCCGCGGGGAGATGGAAGATTGGACAGCTACACTGACGCAAGAATGAGACTCTTCGTGAGTTTATCAAGCGCTTTACCAAGAAGAAGAACGAGATTCGGGACGTTTCGGAGCAAACAGTCATTGACGCCTTCCTCGCCGGATGCAAATCCGAGGAGCTGATCAGGCAAATGACTCCGGACCCCCCGCATAATCTCAAGGCCATGTTCACAATGGCAGACTAGGAGGCCGAAGCCGAGGAGGCCATCGCAAATCATCGTGGTGGCAACGAAGGAGGCTGGTTCCACCTCCGGTGCTCCTTAGACCAACAACAACAGTCGAGGTAATAATAAATGCAACCATCGTCATGGTGGAGATAATGGTGGTGGCGGCGATGGCGGTCGTCCTCCCATTTTCAGGTGGTGGGGTGGTCCTCGCTCTACTCCCATAGGCGGTGGGGGTGCTCCTGCCGCTCAATACAAACCCTAAACTAACACAGTCCAAATGTGGCCTCATCAAGGTCCTGAGATTCTCGATTGGCCTCTTATGACACCTCGCCAAGTTACTTCCTCGGACTCCTATAGTGCCCATTATTGGGGCATGGCAGGCCTCTGTCGGTGAGGCCTGGACTTCGATGGCGAGAGCAGGTTAGGACCAGCAATCGCTGCCCAACGCCTTCAACACCATGACCCTGACTCTGCCACCTGCTGGTACATAGTGGTACATGGTCTCTAGTGCGATCTCGCACATGATCTCTGATGCTGGTACTCTCTCTTCTGCCCACCCTCCCTCTCGTTCTTGCCTGACCAGCATTATTGTTGGCAACAGGTTCCGCCTCCCTGTCACTCACAGTGGTTATCTATTGTTTCCTTCAATTAACAGTTCTCTGGTTCTTCGTAATGTACTCATTACACCCAGCATTATTAAAAATCTCATATATGTTAGAAAATTTACTATTGATAACCACTGCTCTGCCAAGTTTGACCTTGCTGGTTTCTTTGTGAAGGATCTTCGTTCGTCGAGTGTGATTGCCAGCTGCAATACCTTTAGAGATTTCAACTCCTTCGCCTCGGGTCCAACCTATCGGCCCATGCCTTCGCCGTTAGCATTCCTTCCTCAACGCTTTGGCATCAACGTTTTGGTCATCCTAGTCATGAGTTGCTCTCCAGATTTGCCAAGTGTTCGCTATCTTCTATAATAAAATCGACCAAAAACCGATTTGTCATGCTTGTCAACTCGGTTGTCATGTTCGCCTTCCCTTTTCACATTTTTCATCTCGAGCTACCCAGATACAGTTTGTTGCACCATGAATTTTTGACATCTCTTATGCTTAGTATCTCTCGCTACAAATACCATCAGGTTATTCTCGATGACAATTCCCATTTTTTATGGACTTTCCCCCTGCTCCTAAAATGTGAGACTTTCCCCACAATCACCAACTTCCTCACCTATGCTCAAACAAAATTAAGCGCCACCGCCAAGCACATCCACGGTGATAACGGTCGCGAGTTAAATAAATCAGTGTCTAGGACCTTCTTCCTTAAACATGGCATTGCACTTCATAAGTCATGTACCTACACGTCCGAGAAGAATGACAACGTCAAACGTGCCATTTGTACCAATAATAATGTTGTATGCTCTCTTCTCTTTTAGGTCAGCTTGCCCCCTTCCTACTGGGTTGAGGCCCTCAACACCGCCACATGCCTCCTCAACCTTCATCCCACCTCCATTCTCTCCCACTCCCCTCCTTACTTTGTCCTTCACGGCTCCCACCCCATGTAAAACAATCTTCGTGTGTTTGGTTGTGCATGCTATCATAATCTCTCTAATACTTCCAAGCAAAAACTCACCCCTCGCTCCACCCTGTGTCTTTTATAATTTTTGGATATCCCTCCGACCACAGAGGCTATCGCAGTTTTGATCATACGACCAACCGCGTCATTACCCCACGGCATGTCGTCTTCTATGAGTTCAACTTTCCCGTTGCCTCCACCAAATCCTACACACCCTCTGACCTCGACTTTTTTCCAGACCCGAGGATTCCCCAGGGACTTGTGCTCCTGTTTTTTCTACATGTACCTCGTCAACGCCACCTACGCTACTGCTGCCGGCCAGTACACCACATCATTGGCCGCGCCAACATTACCAGGTGGGCCAACCCTGCTGCCGGCCCCGTTGGCTGGGTTGACCACATTGGCCGCCTCGGTGGCCTCACCTGCCCAGTTAGTTCCGCCGGCCTTACTGCCCGCCATGACACCTACGTCAGCCTCACCAACTTCTCCTCTGCCGCCTTTAGTGTAGTCGACGCCTTCTGCGCACCCCGCTGCCCCTGTTGGACCTGTTCCACAGGTTGCTGCCAGTGGGGTACCAGTGCACCCTATTGCTCCTATTGGATCTCCTCCTCAGGCTGCTGCCAATGGGTGTCCCCAGCTTCCTCGTCAACTCTGCATATCACTGCCCCTATTAGACTTGCTCTACAGGCTGTTGCTAGTGATGTGCACCCTCCCATTGTGACCAATATTCATCATATGGTCACCCATCAAAAGGCTAGATTCTCCGTTCTGCCTCGGGAGTGTCTCAACCTTCATGCCATTGTATCGTCACCGCTCCCGAAGACATATCGTGGCACGTTGTCAGATCCCAATTGGTGTGACACAATCATAAGCAAGGAGTTTGATGCTCTCTAGGCCAACCGTATGTGGGATCTTGTTGCATGTCCCCTTGGCGTCAATGTTGTCACTAGAAAGCGTATCGTTAAGCACAAGTTACATGCATATGGTTCTCTCGATCGGTACAAGGTTGGTTGTGTTCTTCATGGGTTCACCTAGCGCCCTGTGTTGACTTCAATGAGACCTTCAACCTAGTTATCAAGTCGACAACCATCCGGACTGTTCTCACACTAGCTCTCTCTGGCGGTCAGTCTATGAGCCAATTGGATGTCAACAATGCATTTCTGCACAACACTCTCATAGAGACAGTCTAGTCCCATTGATCCCTCCATTTTAAATCACCTGTGTTGGCTCAACAAATCTTTATTGACTGAAGTGGGCACCCCGTGCGTTGTACTACACGATTGCTTCTCATCTCTCTCCCTGGGCTTTGTTGAAGCAAAGGGGGTACGTCCCCGTTTGTCTTGCACCGTGATGCTGACACTATCTATCTTTTTCTCTACATGGATGACATTGTCCTGACTATCTCGTCGACTGCTCTCCTAGACAGGACCGTTGTTGCCTTTCAGCGTGAGTTCTCCCTTAAGGATCTGGGGCCTCTCCATCACTTCTTGCGAGTCTTGGTTCAGTCACAGCCTGGTGGAATGCATCTCTCGCAGCAACAGCACATTCTTGATATTCTGTACCATGCTGGCATGTTAGACTGCAAGCACTGCAACACTCCGGCAGACACGATCGAAGCTTTCTGCTGACGGACCTCTAGTCTCTAACGCGACTCTCTATCATCGTTTAGCAGGTGCTTTTCAATATCTCACATTCACTCGGACAGATATCACTTATGTTGTCCAGTGGGTCTACCTCTTCATGAATGGTCTCCAGCACCCACACTTTGTTGTCTTGAAGCACATTCTTCGCTACCTTCAAGACGCACTTGAACTTCTTATGTTCCTACATTGCACTGCGCTCGTTGATCTCACAAACTACTCAGATGCTGACAAGGTTGTATGTACTGACACTCGCAAGTTCACCTCGGGCTATGGCATGTTCCTCGGTGACAACTTGGTCTCCTGTTCCTCTAAACACCAGCACACTGTCTCCCGCTCCAGCGCTGAGGCCGAATATCTCGCCATCACCAATGGTGTGGCTTAGGCGTGCTGGCTACGACAGCTTCTCTAGGAGCCTCAGAGTCCCTTTCATCATGTACTGTGACAACGTTAGCACAGTCTACCTCTCCACCAACCAAGTGCAGCACTAGCGCACCAAGCATGTCGAGATTGACTTGCACTTCGTTCGAGAGCGAGTGGCTCTCGGTTAGGTGGACCTTCCAGTGGCGGAGCTTGCAAATACTATTAGATCAAAGACTATGCAGTTCTATGACAAGAGAAGGAGGCTAGGTGTTAAGCTTGAAGGAGAGATGCTACCTGCTATAATTCACAACCTTACTGCACAAACTAGGATGTTGTCCCATTTGAAGGTAAGAGTTAGGTTTTGTGTCGAATATGTGTACAAGTAGGTTACTTGGACTATGTGTTGTAACAGGCATGGTTGGTTTAGAGTTAGAGTTGGACTCTAGTTAGGCCACCACTATATAAAGGGAGGCAACCCTACTGTAACCAGGTGAACGACTGCATAATAGTAGCATAGGCAAGAGGAGGTCAGTGGCCGGCATGTGGTCGTGACCTGTATAGCCGGTATGCTGCAGTATTATGGATTGGGGAGGAGCGCCCCATAGTGAGAGCCCCACAAATGTAGCGAAAGGTGAACTGCGTTACCAAACATCATGTCTTGTAGTGTCATTCGTGATATTACATTGGCGCGAATCAAAGTAAGTGGTATCAAAGCTTGGTTAGCGAAGTTTCCCATACGGAAGATCTTGGGGGAGATACGAGGTTTATGCATACACGAGCGCCGCGGAAAACGCCCTATCGGCGCAAGGTGGAGCATGGCGGCGATCGACGATTCGATCGGTGGTGCCGGACTGATGGGGAACGGGGTCCCGATCTTCCGACAGGTAAGGATAAGTCGATTTGGTGGAGAACTCGACGTTGACGATCCGACCTTGATCAGCACCGATCTAGGCCTGCAATCGCTACACCACCGTCTCCGTTCGTTATCAACCACGCAAGCGCACGGTCGACCTCACCACGAAGGCTAGTTCCTGCGAGCGAATCGAGAACACAAGCAAGAACGAAGAAGAAGCAATCTGAAATTGCGAATATGTATTAAGATCACGAATTTGGGGTTCCACAAACCGATGATCGGCGATACTGCGATGGCAGAAATTATCTAAGCAAAACCCGACTCTAACAATGACGGCTACAAGTCTTAATAGGCAGGAGGGGCGGCGGCTAGGGTTTGGGGCGACCCCTCCTTGCGCGAGATACACGGGCCGAAGCCCAAAATCAAGGTGACGCAGCACCGGGCAGCCCAACAGAATCTGGTCGCCTCTTGTTTCGACGATTGTGATCAACTCAGAAGGAATTTGGATGTGCGACTGGATCCGTTGGAAAGGTCTCGTCGTGGGCTTCTCCGTAATGTACTTGAACGTCCCAAACGGAGTTGATATGCATCTGCTACGTCCGTTTGAAGACAGACTGCTCCGCCGTGGCCGAACCGGACTCGAACTCGTGGTAGACTTGGTTTCCAACTTGTCTTGGCGTAGAGTTCCATCCTCGCTGATCAACACCATAATTCCTAAGCACAAACACAACATTATTAGGTAGTAACTCGCTCTTATGAGTATTCTCTTGTGTGGTAAGGAACGAGCCCACCTGGTGGTTTAGTTGTCGCGCACGTGCCCTTGTTATTGGTCCTTGCGCAGTAGATGGTGGTAGAGTGGACGCATCGGTACGGGTGATGTCCTCATCACGGACACTTCGGGTGACTCGTTTGATGGGCTATCATTGGCACGGATTGACTAGACCTGGCGATCGGGCTAACAATGTAGCCGACGAGGATGGCATGCGGCGACAACAACCTTGGTGTTCGCGATCCGAGCAACAAGAGCGTAAGGTTACCAGATAAATCGGAACGCCGGGAGCAGTAATGCGACCAGAATGTTGCACAGGAGGTGTTGCATCACGTCACTGAGGGCGAAGCTGTGACGTGGATGCGGATGGCCAAGACGAGGCATGTTTTACCGTGCACGGACGACGTGGTGTGCCGTTGCAGGCTGGGAAGTCTGCCTGAGGGCAGCCAGAGTTCGGGTACAAGGGTTCGTGCAAGATGCTGGAACAACATCAAGGTGGAGAAGGTCATAGTCCCAAAGGTGGAGTTTGTTAGGTTTTGTGTCGAATATGTGTACAAGTAGGTTACATGGACTCTGTATTGTAATAGGTAGGGTTGGTTTAGAGTTAGAGTCGGACTCTAGCCAGGCCTCCACTATATAAAGGGACGCAGCACTGGTGTAACCAAGACAACGACCGCATAATAGTAGCATAGGCCTGAGGAGGTCAGCGGTCGGCATGTGTCCGTGACCTGTGCAGCCGGTATGCTGTGGTATTATGGATTGGGGAGAAGTGCCCATAATCAGTGCCCCACATATGTAGGCGTAAGCTAAACTGTGTTAACAAACATCGTGTCTTATGGTGTCGTTTGTGATCTTGCATTGGTGCAAATCCAAACAGTAACCCCTTGACATCTTGATACAGAATAAGTTAGTGAGATCAGAGAGGACCATGCAATTGAAAGGCATAAGGTAAACCTTGTAGAACATGCTTGCACTTGCAGAGAGTGGCAATAATAAGGGAAACATGCTGTCGGGGATAAAACAGCTTCCCAGGGCCTGGCTCCCTGGAAGGTTCTATCAGGCCTATGAGCATCCTGCCGAACAGCTTCTTGGCTGGCACGGTGCGTAACGGCCTAGGATTCCTGTTTGAGTCCTACTCGAACAAGAGTTTTACACGGCTACGTGAAGACCCGGACGTAGTTTCCCGGATTGGATTAGGAGTCGTGATCCCCAAGAATTGGAGTCTACCTTATCTACCTTGGGACGTATTTGGCATGTACGAGTTCGTTACGGTCTCGTAGTTAGCCCGGCCCGATATTCCCTCGGTAGGTCGGTTTGCTCCGCACTATATAAACAGGGCCCCTACGGCGTTTTAGAGGACCCCCTGACCAGAAGCTGGTGACTTAGCACCTGATCATCGTATTGTTGCATACTACACCCTGTACACACATAATCTCGCCGAGATCTGTTCGTCTCGTCGAGGATCCTCTTGTAATCATCTCTGATATATAAGAAAGGCTGGACGTAGGGCTATTATCTCTCCCGAGAGGCCTGAACCAGGATAAAAACCCCTGTCTCCCTGTTCGCTGTTGTTCGTCTTGTTCGGCGTGTCTCCTATCTCCATCTTAAAGAACCTTGGTTGACTTGGGTCGATATCCCAATCGTCGACAGCTGGCGCCGACCGTGGGGACCCGCAGATCGAGCATGTCGAACTCCATCAGCGACCAGGAGATTCTCCCTGAGGACCACGACTCAGAAGGGCAGGATGTCTCTTCCCCTGCCAGATCGGATCGATCCCTTCGATCTTGATCGCCTTCCAGATCTGGTCCCCAGCTCCGTGCCCGGGGGCTGGATCTCTTCGCGCCGGGCAGCTCTTCGCCCGGAGCGCGCGTCTGGTCCCCGCGACGAGCTCCATGCTCGGGGGCTGG
>SPJY01005804.1:258874-303737 GCA_005191435.1 Raddia distichophylla
TTTATATTCTTGTTTATAAATGTTTTTGTGAGCTATAATTGTTGTCATCAATACACCAAAAAGGGGGAGATTGAAAGTGCATCTAGGCCCTAAGTGATTTTGGTGATTAATGAGTAACAATTATAGAGCTAATATTTCTATTGGAGAATTGTGCACAGATGTTATACAGGTTAATTCCATGAGGTACATGTTTACATGTGTTGGTGTACCCCTCAAAATTGGATATATTGCAAGAAGGCATCAAGACTAGTTTTTATTTGTAAATCTTTATTTATTGAGTCCTAGGGATGCCGTACTATAAAGAGGGATGAAATGGAGAAGCTTATAAAGGTTCCTAAGTGCTCAAAATAGGTATCTCGAAGTTCGTGTGAGTTTTCTACCCAAAATACACCTCATACAAAACCTATGCCATCAGAATATCCGACGTGGATCGGAACATCCGATGGTAAGCCAGCCTGCCAGTTTTCAGAGCTATCCAGTAAAGGGTCCATCGGAACTTCCATCGGAACATCCGACGCGGGTCGGAACATCCGACGGGGCATCAGAACATCCGATGCGGGATTAACTGCACAACGGCTAGTTTTCGGGATTCCCTATTTAAAGCCGTCTCTAATACCTTCCAAAGGCTGCTGACACTGTTTACAACCTGATTTGAGCCTAATTCGTACTGTTCATCATCTCTCTCAAAACCCTAGCCTTTCTCTCTCTTGTTCATCTTGTGAGATCTAGATCTAGAGAGATCAAGGCAACCCAAGTGCTCCGTGAATTAGAGTTCCTATTCTTGAGCACTTAGCGATCTAAATTTCTTCATCGCATTTGTTACTCTTGGAGGCTTGAAGGGCTCCTAGACGGCTAGGTGTCGCCGGTGAGTCGCCGATCTTTGTGTGGCGTGCCTCCGGAGTTTGTGAAGGTGCGAATCTACCTCCGCAAGGAAAAGGATTCAACTAGTGATCGCCGGTGAGTGCTTTGTGCTTCGCTGGTAAGGGGGATTAGGGTCTTGGTGATCCGGGCTTTGTGCCTTCCCTAACGGTGAGTAGGATCTCCCTTCAAAGATCCGAACATCGGGAAACAAAAATCGCTGTGTTTGTATCTTGGTCTTGATCTGGTGTTTATACTATTGGTATTGGCTTGTTCTGAGTATTCTTGAATAGATCTAACCTTGGTTTTGCGAGAAATCAGTTTTTCTACAGGTTTTTGATCAATTCCAGAACACCCCGGATCGGAACATCCGACGGTCATCGGAACATCCGACCCAGGATCAGAACATCCGACGGAGGGTGTACTGTACCACGTCGGAACATCCGACGCTGCGTCGGAACATCCGACCGACTGGTTACTGTAAAAGTTTATTAATTCCGCAATTTCGTTTTATTCGCCTATTCACCCCCCCTCTAGGCGGCATAGCGATCCTTTCACCATGAGCCGACTCCTAAGAGCTCGAGGGCTTGACTAGTCGGGCAAAGTGCTTAAACGAAAGGAAATCACTCAGAAGGCGTGCACTTTTGTTGCTTTCACTTAATGATTATAAATGAATCCGAGTGGTGATTCCAAGGAGTTAAGCTCTGACCCCATGTACGGCGAACTCTAGTCACGCAATACGCGTGCCTGGGAAATGGAGCCATGAGCCGACTCCCGACGCTTGAGGGGCTAGACTAGTCGGGCAGAGTGCATAACAAAAGGAAGATTACTTAGAGGAATTAAAGATCAAAAAGAAAAAGGAGCAAAAGCATAAAAATTATACACATAAAGCAGTCAGATCTTGCATCCGAGTGTTTGTTTTTTATTCAAATACTGCCTAAATCCTACATTTACATGTTACAGGGGTTCATGGATTTTTATCTCATCAAGTACCTTCTACGACTTCGTCTACGAGCATGAAGGACCAGCGCTATGAGTGACAACTATGGCTCGGCTATAAGCCTACGCCTCTGGCCATGAGCCACCCAGCGCCCTGAGCGCCAACTACTGTTTGGCTAAAACGGTATGCCCCATGTTGGGCCGCCAGCTGTACACCGCGCTAGTTGGGTACAAGTAACACTCGGCCAGTAGTCTTCTAATTTTGGGCTGGGCCTAGGCCTGGTTCAGGATGTACACCTACTAAAAAGGCCTTCAGCTGCACATCACACTCAGTGATTACACGTGCAGCTGGACTAAGCCAAATTCCAGCCTCGGTACGCCCCATGTCGGGCCGACTACCTGAAGAGCCACAAAAATTACCCATCTCTTGGTATACCCCAGGTTGGGTCACTAGCTGATTACTGTATGTCAGGATTAGATGCCAGTGATGTCGGGATTGAGTTTCGATGGTATGTCCCAGGTGGGGCCGACGCTGTACACCGCAACCCATGTATGGGTACGACACAACCAAACTCTATCCTTAAGGTACGCCCCGTGGTGGGGCCGCCAGCTGTATCCTACTCCGGTCGTGTACAGGTGCCGTCTGGCTAACAACAATGGTATGCTCAGTAGTTGTGCACCGCAATAGTCGGGTACAGATTCATTGGGCCACTAGCTGTGTGCCGCAGTAGTCGGATATAGGTATCATTGGGCCAAACCCTATCCAGACGGTATGCTCCATGTTGGGCCGATAGCTGTATTCTACGGGTACAGGTACCAGATGGTTAAAATAATGGCATGCCCCTTGTTGGGCCACCAGCTGTGTTCTACGCCAGTCGGGCACAAGTACCATACAGCTAAATGATATTCCCCATGTTGGACTGACCACTGTATTTCGCAAGACGGAGGCAGGTATCAGGCAGCCATGCCCTTTCCGATACACCCTCTGGGGCCACCAGCTGTACACCGCGTCAGTCGGGTACAGGTACCGCTTGGCTCTTCAGCCAAAACAATGGTACGCCCCACGTTGGGTCGCCTGCTAGTTACCGCACTAGTCGGGATCAGGTACCACTCTGCTATTCATCCAAAACAACTAAAGACACGTGTGCAGATTTATGGCAGGGCTTGGGCCTGGTTCAGAAGGTACACTTCATAAAAAACGGGGCTTTTCGGCGGCGTGTCATAGATAGTGGCTATAAGCACAGCCGGGATAAGCCAAAATTTCAGCATCGGTATGCCCCATGCTGATAGCCATACTTATGGTATACCCCATGCTGGGTCACTAGCCGTATATCGCAAGACGAGTACAGGTACCACTTCACCAAAATCAAAGTGATGCGTCTTACAATGAGCCAACCGCCAGAACTCCGACGATCCCGGGCTGGGTATCAGTAAAAACTCAAAAGGATCTCTATGAGTCCTTCACAATCTCCTCGCAGATAACAGGCAGAAGCCAGTAGAAAAGAAGCATCAACAAACGCTTCGCACATGGCATGAAGCATGACTCATTCAAGACACCAAACGGAGTAGCAACTCGATTATGACGCACTCGGGGGCTACTGTGGTAAACATAGACCCCGGGTACTCACACAGCGGGCCGCCAGGACCACCCAACAGGGGGTGGCCCGAGCCGGCTAGAAGGAGACGGGTACCACCCGGTCTACACCCGGCACACCTAACAAGGAAGGCCTAAAGATAGAAGGCAATCCCGATTTGTAAGGAGACTATAATTCTAAACCCGGATATATCCATATTCGGTATAGATATGATTCTACCTAGAGTAGGACTCCCACTTCTACTAGAGTAGGACTCTTCCTTGTAACCCCACCCCCTCCACTATATAAAGGGGGGTAGGGGACCCTAGTTCGGCTGATCATCGGACCTCATAACACAACATGAGGCACGACATCGAGACATACGAGAGATCACCCCGATCATCTTGTATCCAATCATCATCATAATCTCACAGCACAACACTAGGGTATTACCTCCACCGCGAGGGCCTGAACCTGTATAATCCCTTGTCTTGTGGTACCATCGGGTTTGGGTCTGGCGTGTACCCCCATATATTTCATTGCCGACAACAACTCCAGTGAACAGAACGTCGACAGGACCCAGCGGCGAGAGCAAATTTCGGCACTTGGACGATCACTAAAACTGCAACCAGTCGAGCTGAGCGCAATTGGCGCCAGCCTCATCCTCATGGTGATGCTCGCCGTAGCATCAGCAGCGACCTCCGAGAAGATCTAAACGCCAGACGACAGGAGCGAGCTGATGACGAACGGCGGCGCCTGAAAGCACAAGCTCCCAGGGGCTTAATGTTTTGCTAATTGATGTCAACTGGGCCTCCGATGACTGCTTCAAGGCTATGGACATTATTTGTTAGTTCTTCTATTTTCCTTGTGTGCGTGTCTGTTTTCAGCCCATTCGGCCCGTCGTCACCTGTGAAGACAATCTCCGGTTGCAGATCCCTCTGAGCACATTTCTGAGTCCTTCGAGAGTGTTCCAGGATGTTCGGTTTGAGTCCTAGGGTTTTCGAAGTGGCAAGGGTTCGAGAGTATTCCGGGGGTCCAGCTGTCCTGGGTTTCATAGTCGCCAAGCCTTTTCAAAGCCAGATATTTCCGGTGGGCGCGAAACTTTCCGCCTAAGTGTCCATATGTTCCCGCCGAGTCCACAAGTTGATAAACATGGCACAAAACCCTAGGCAAGACGTCTAGAGAGAGAAATAGAAAAAACGACGTGGGCTGCAAAAACTAGCTTCGTCGGACTAGGTCCGACAGCCATCGGACTGGGTCCAGTGAACGGGGCTCGCGTGAGCAACTAAGTCCCTAGCTGGTGAGGCACTGGTACTGTCGGACTGGGTCCGACCACCATCGGACTGGGTCCGAACACCATCGGTCCGGGTCCGACCAGGCCACCAGCTACCAGTGGCTAAGTCCCCGAAATCAATGCTCGTGTCGACGACCATGTCAAACCCTAGCCGCCAGTTTAGCGCAGGGCCTACGTGCTTCATCGGACTGGGTCCGACGGATGAAACTGAAACACAAAAAGTTAAATATGGGCCATCCATTCTTAGGGTTTTGCCTTGTACCTATAAATAGAATCCACCAGCATGGGGGGAGCAAGAGACCCTTATTTTGCAGCCACCCCTTGCTCCTAGCCACCCTTGAGAGATCCTCCCATGGTAGCCTTCCACCCCATGGCCTCCATGCCCATTTGAGTGAGATTGAGTGAGGGATTGAGAGGGAGAAGTGGAGAAGAAGAAGAAGGTGCAGCCCCTACCTCTCCTCCTTCCATCCCCAAGGTTCTAGCCTCTCCCATGGTGTTCTTGTCTAAGTGTTTATGAGAGGGAGAGGTGGTATGAGGTGAGGTCTCCGGTCTTGTGCTCTTGGGAACCTATCGTCGGAGGAGATCATCACCGCCCCGTGCTTCAACGAGCGAACGACTACATCAACCACGCCGCAAACCCACCATCCGTTGGAGGTCACATCTGCGTGTCGGGGGTGCATCCTCTCTGTGTGTCAGAGCCGCTAAACCCGCCGTGTGTCTGCGGTCACCTCGTGTGTCGGGGTGCTTTCTCTTCATGAGTTGATGACCGAAAATCCTTCATGTGTTGAAGGTCGGTACCATGTGTTGGTGCTGGTGGGTTGTGAGAGCTCTCACGTGTGAGAGAACTCGATTCCGTATGAAGGTTTGGAGCTCACCTACCATGTGTTGGTGAAGAGCTACCCCGAGTGGATCGAGGGTTAGGGACGAGAGAGTCTCGGCTTCCATTCGTTGGAAGCTTCCTCAACGGAGACATGGTGCTCATGTGTTGAGCACCGAACTTGGTAAACAACTCAGTTTGCGTCTCCTCGCCTCTACCATTACATTTCCGCACATCATATTGAGATTGCTTGTGTGTGAGTGCCATCGAGCCTCCTAATAGTCGACATCGTGCTCAAATTGCTAGGTTTGTGCTTGCTACCACTCCTAGCACAGTAGGTAAATCACGTGCTAACTTGGGTCACTAATTGGACTAACGACAAAGGAGAATTGAAATTAAAATTTGAACTAGCCGATTCACCCCCCTCTCGGCCTAGGATCCTTACAAGTGGTATCAGAGCCAGGTTCTCTATTTAGTGCTTAACTGCATTAGAGATGGCTGACGGGGGTAGTGTTGCTAGTAATAGAATAACTCTGTTCAATGGTTCTCACTTTGCTTTCTGGATGAGACGAATGGTTGTCTATCTCCAATCTATGGGTTTAGATGTTTGGAAGGTTGTAGAGTCCCCTCTAGGTTTTACACTTGCAACGGACATAGCTCCCACACCTGAGCGAACCAGGTTACTTGAACTAGATGATAAGGCCATGAATGAGCTCTTCTGTGGTTTGAGTATGGATGCGTTCGATAGGTTAGCAACCTTCCCACTGTACACGACGTTTGGACATCACTCATAGAAATCCATGAGGGAACGGCCTCCGTCAAAGAAGGCAAGTTGGTTGTGGTTAAGGAAAAAATTGATCAATTTAGGATGCTTCCTAATGAGAATGTTAACGAAATATTCTCTAGACTTAACCCCATAGTGAATGAGCTCAAGGGGCTCGGTTCTACCCTGTCAAATGTTGATGTGTGCAGGAAAATGATTCGGGTGCTGCCAAGGCAAGAGTACCGCGACATCATCACCTACCTCTCCAACGGTGAAGTCAAGAAGCTTGCTCCCACAGCTCTACTGAGCAAGCTCACGGCTCATGAGATGCTCACCATTGAGCCTGGAGTGCAGCCTGCACCTGAGAAGAACAAGGTTGTTGCCCTAAGGTGAGTGGATCCAAGCCAAGTGACACCAAGTCGAGCTCAGCTGATTGTGAAGAAGTGCTGACTCGGAGTCAGTTTGAGACAGGAATGGAGCAAATGAGCCTGTTCATGAAGAATGCTGGCCGGTATATGAGCAAGAATGGCTATGGTGGCAAGAGACCTGGCAGGAGCTCAAATGCATCAATCCGGTGCTATGAGTACAATGAGAAGGGCCACATAGCTTTCATGTGCCCCAAGAAGGAAAATACTAAGTACAAGGAGGATGGCAATGGTGAGAAGCTGAAGCACAAAGAGAAGGACCGGAGGAACTTTCAGAAGTCAGGCTTCAAGGGTCTCTCCAGGCAAGGAAAGAAGCTAGCCTTCATTGGAGAATGGGTGACCAATGACAGCTCAAGCGACAGTCCGGCTTCTGGAGATGAGGAGTTCAGTGGTCAAGGCATGGCCACCATGGCGATTGCACAATCCGTACCACCTCCACCGGCCTTCCCTCCAAGGTGCTTGTCGGCGGTCACGGAGTCACAATAATGGTACTCAGATGATGATGGGTCTACTTCCTCTACTTCCACTACACCAGAGGCAACATCAACTCCGAGCGACACCTCCAAGTGCTTGATGGTCAAGCCAACTACCAATGAGGTTAGTGACTCTAATTCTGATCCCAATGTCGAGGAAGAAACTGCTAAAGCTTATCTTGCTCAAGCACTTGAGTTTCTTGAAAAGGAAAGACTGAGAAATATGAATCTTCAGGAGAGTCTTAACAATTTGAATGCTAAGTTTGATGATCTTGTGTCTAAGCTTGAATCACTAGAAACTGAACATGACATCATGATAGGCTCTAGCAATGCTATGACTAAAAAATCAAGTACGCTTAAAGAAGAAAATAGGGCTATGAATGGATCGGTAGAACATCTTCTTGCTACAATTCATGAGCTTAGGGCTAGTAATGAGCGGCTTGTAATCGACAATGCTTTCATGATTGCTTTGCCTGTCGCTCAATTAGTTGATGTTTCTGACTGTGATGCTTTGGTTGATGCTTCTACCACAATTGCTACTTCAGTTGTTGTTCCATCTAGAGTTGATTGTCTCAACTCGTGTGATGATTTGATTGACTTGACCTTGGTTACTTCTAACTCTAGTGGTTCCTCCAGCAATACTAATGATTGCACTCCTGATAATTGTAAATTTGCTCTAGCCGCTAGGGAACTAGCCATTGAGAATGAAGAACTTAGGTCTAAACTTGAAAAATTTGACAAGGGCCTTGGAAAGTGTTATGAGGGGAGTATTGCCCTAAACAAGATGCTTGAGGAACAAAGAAAACCCGTCCAAAAGAGTGGTGTGAGTTTCACCCCTAAGAAATCAAAGGGGAAGAAAAGGAATGGTCCTCGAGCATCTCCCAAAGGGCAAAACTCTTCTCATACCCATCCTAAGAAGAACACTCATGTTAACAACTGTGGGCATAACAACTTGAACACTAGAAACATGGCTCCTAGGCAATACAATGGGCACTTCAACACTTGGCAAGGACCTCCTAGGCAATATAACCCCACATGGCAACAAAGAAACAATAGTGCTTGGTAGTATGGTCCTAGGTATAACACTTGGAATGGATCTAGGTACTACAACAACTGGCAAGGTCCTAGATACCTCAACACTTGGCAACCACCTAGGCAAAACTTCTGGAATGGTCCTCCTAGGCGCAACAATGGTAGGGCAATCCCTCCTAGGAACCAAAACCACAACACTCCCAACTACACACAACCAAGATTTCTAAGAGCACATGCTGAGTTGTATGACCACTACTTGCTCAAGAAAAATGACCAAGGTAGGGTGATTGCTAGATTTGTTGGGCTTAAGGCTGAGAATGAGCACAAGGCACATGTTTGGATGCCCAAGTCTTTGATTGATCTGTTTGCTCCTGTTGCTTATGGTTTGAAGGCAAACCCTCGGGGACCTCCTGTGTGTGTCCCTGAGTCACATAAGTGATCTCTTCTCGTGACAGGTGAACTACCGGATTGAAGGGTGCCATTGAATCATCGACAGCGGGTGCACCCAACACATGACCGGCAACCCCCGGTTGTTCACCTCAACAGGGGAGGAAGGCAAGATTCCCTCCAAGGTCACTTTTGAAGATAGAAGCAAGAGCAAGGTACTTGGAGTTGAAAAGGTATTGATCACCAGTTCTCAGCCACCTACACTCCTCAGCAAAATGGGGTGGTTGAGAGGAAGAACAGGACGCTCATTGAGATGGCAAGGACAATGTTAGATGAATACAAGACTTCACATCTGTTCTGGGTTGAAGCAATCAACACAGCCTGTCACTGCATCAACAGGCTGTATCTCCACAAGCTTCTGAAGAAGACATCCTATGAGCTGCTTGTGGGAAGACGACCCAATGTCTCCTACTTCAGGTTCTTTGGCTGCAAGGTCTACATCAAGATGAAGCAGGAGCACTTGAGCAAGTTTCAGAGCAGAGCTGACATGGGAATTTTCTTGGGATACTCAACCAGAGGGCCTTCATTTAGGGTTTATAATGAGAACAGTGGCCAGATTGAGGAGACCTGCGATGTGAAGTTTGATGAGTGAAATGGGAGTCAAGGGGAGCATGAGAACTTGGATGATGAGCAATTGGCTAGGGCAGTGGAGGAGATGCCGGCAGGTGATGTGAGGCCTGTGGAGGTTCCAAGGGAGAGTGAGCCCGTGGTACTTCCAGCTACACCTGAGCCAGTGGATTCAGGGGGAGCCTCACCTCAGGCGGATAGCTCAAGCCTTGATCAGGCTCCAGAGGCAGATACAACGTGTGAGCCAGATGCAGAGTCATATGTGCCACCACCTCAGTTGATCAGGTCTCATCACACCATAGCTCATGATCATCCAGTTGATCAAGTGATTGGAGATCTGACTCGAGGAGTACAAACCAGATCAAGGACAGGAAGCTTCTATGAGCACACGGTGTTTGTGTCGGAGCTTGAGCCAAAGAAAGTGGAGGAGGCTTTGAGTGATGCAGATTGGATCAATACCATGTATGAGGAGCTGAACAACTTTGAGAGAAACATAGTCTGGACTTTGGTGGAGAGGCCAAGTGACTGCAATGTGATTGGCACCAAGTGTGTCTTCAAGAGCAAGCAAGATGAGTTTGGACTTGTGATCAGAAATAAGGCTCGCTTGGTCGCTCAGGGCTTCACACAGATCGAGGGAGTTGACTTTGGGGACACATATGTCCCAGTGGCCCGTTTGGATACTATCAGACTGCTTGTGGCGTTCTCTACATACCATAACATTGTCCTCAAGCAGATGGACATGAAAAGTGCCTTCCTCAACGGGTACATTGGAGAGCTAGTCTATGTGGAGCAGCCTCCTGGGTTTGAAGACCCTCAGCACCCTAATCATGTGTACAAACTGTAAAAGGCTCTGTATGGTCTCAAGCAAGCTACCAGGGCGTGGTATGAAAGGCTAAGGGACTTCCTCATCTCCAAGGGATTCACAGTCGGGAGAGTTGACTCGACCCTATTCACCAAGGTGGTGGATGGAGATCTGTTCCTTTGCCAAGTCTATGTGGATGACATTATCTTCGGCAGTTTCAATGAGTCCTTAGTCGCAGAGTTCAGTGAGACAATGAGCAAGGAGTTAGAAATATCAATGATGGGCGAGCTGAACTTCTTCTTGGGCTTCCAAATCAAGCAACTCAAGACCGGGACCTTCATGTGCCAGGAGAAGTATATCCACGACCTCCTCAAGCGCTTTAACATGAGTGACTGCAAGCCAATCCGAACACCAATGGGGACGAACTGCCACCTCGACCTCAACGAAGAAGGTAATCATGTTGACACAAAGCTTTACCGTTCCATGATTGGTGCTTTGCTCTACTTGACTGCATCTAGGCCGGACATCATGTTTAGTGTGTGCATGTGCGCTAGATTCCAAGCCTCCCCTAGAGAGATGCATTTGAGTGTTGAGAAAAGAATTTTCAGATACCTCAAACACACTACTAGCATAGGTTTATGGTTCCCTAAGGGTACGCGATTTGAGCTCCTTGGCTATTATAACTTAGATTATGCCGGATGCAAGATTGAGTGCAAGAGCACTTCAGGGGCCTGTCACTTCCTCGGGAGATGTCCTGTGTCGTAGGCCTCAAAGAAACAGAACTCCATGGTGCTATCTACCGCTTAGGCAGAGTATATAGCGGCAGGGAGTAGCTGTCCACAACTTCTGTACCTGACACAGTCTCTCTATGACTTTGGGATAAAATTGGACCACGTGCCTCTTTTAGACAATGAAAGCGTGGTGAAGATTGCTAACAACCCGGTCCAACATTCGCGCACTAAGCATATTGATGTCCGTCATCACTTCCTTCAGGATCACGTGATGAAGGGCGACATTGTGCTTTCACATGTGCGGACAAAGGACCAGCTTGCTGACATTTTCACCAAGCCACTTGATGAGACACGGTTTTACAAGTTAAGAAATGAACTGAACATACTAGATAAGTCCAATGCCGCATGAGTTGGTGGCGGGCTTCACCATTCATTGCAAATTTTTTGAAGCCACTGTAGTTGAGCACTGTGGGTTTTGCATGTTATACTTGTTTTAGATTGAGCTTTAGTGTTAAATCATATGATCTTGACAGCAATCTCATGTGTTGAATGTCCATTGCTCAATATGTGCTTTACCTCTAAATTGTTGTGAAAATTGCATCCTCGAGCAAGTGCTAGGTTGGTAGTGCTCATTGTGTCTCCTTGTTGCTCTACTCTATTTGAATGAACTTGTGCACCTAGTTCTAGGCTTGCAATCTATTTGACACTTGTCTTATGCCTTGACTAGAAATGAGCAACCACTTTGACATGTTGAGCAAATTTGAAAATTATGCAAAATTTCATCCATATCTCACCAATCCTCCCCGATGAGATAGCTTGTCATTGCACTAGGCATGAACTTAGGGGGAGTTTGGATAACCAAGACATTCACTTTCAGTGTCATGCTGGGTTGTGTCGACAAAGGTTTGAGCCATGGTAATTAAATTTGAGAAAATGAGCTAAATGAACAATCTTTGAAAAATGCTCAACTAAAATGCTTTACTCTCAAATTTGGACTTGGTAAAGGCATTGTGCAATGTGATATGCTTGGTTTATTTCTGGTTTGCACTATGTGAGTTCTAATGGTTGCTTGAGAAAACCTAGAGACTTTCGGCATTGGTTCACCTAAATCTTGCTCTTGATCTAATATTACTTGAACATCAAATGCTAAAATGAGCTAATATTGATCATTGTGATTTTTGACCTTGAGATGACTTGATAGTGCTATATGGTGGATCACTAGGCAACTCTAAATAGGTATAACTTCCCAAGCTCATGAGATGCTTCCGCTCACGTACATTCTCTCATGTAAAAAGGGGGCTTTGCTAGCCTTTGTTGGTCATTGATGACAAAGGGGGAGAGAAACATGAAATTCATCTAATGTGCTTAAACTTGATACAATGGGGAGAAATGTTGGTGAAAGGGGGAGCTATTGCCTTTTAGATGACAAAGGGGAGATGCTTTGCTCCCGGTGTAAGAACTTGGGTGAGAACTAGTCCCTTGTGAGAAAACTTGAGTGCTTTTAAAATGCTTGATCTAGAGGGAACTAGTTTAGCTTGGCATGTGCATTTTATTTCAATTGCACTGGAACTAACCCACTGCACCAGAGATACATTTGCTCTTATTGAGATAGATTTGCAGGTGTTGTCATCAATTATCACAAAGGGGGAGATTGAAAGCACAAGCTCCCAGGGGGTTTAATGTTTTGGTAACTGATATCAACTGGGCCTCCGATGACTGCTTCAAGGCTAAGGACCTTATTTGTTAGTTCTTCTATTTTCCTTGTGTGCGTGTCTGTTTTCGGCCCATTTGGCCCGTCGTCGCCTGCGAAGATCATCTCCGGTTGCAGATCCCTCTGAGCACATTTCTGAGTCCTTCGAGAGTGTTCCAGGATGTTCGGTTTGAGTCCTAGGGTTTCCGGAGTGGCAAGGGTTCGAGAGTATTTCGGGGGTCAAGCTGTTTAGGGTTTAGTAACCGCCAAGCCTTTTCAAAACCAGATATTTCCGGTGGGTGCGAAACTTTCCGCCTAAATGTCCATATGTTCCCGCCGAGTCCACTAGTTGATAAATATGGCACAAAACCCTAGGCGAGACGTCGAGAGAGATAAATAGCCAAAACGAAGTGGGCTGCAACAACTAGCTCCGTGAACGGGGCTCGCGTGAGTGACTAAGTCCCTAGCTGGTAAGGCACTGGTACTGTCGGACAGGGTCCGACCATCGTCAGATTGGGTCCGATGGATGAGGGCAAGCTGAAAATCGACTAAGTCCCCAAATGCAACCCTACTGTCGGACTAGGTTCGAACATCGTCGGACCGGGTCCGAACGGCTACCAGCGGCTAAGTCCCCGAAATCAATGCTCATGTCGGACTGGCTTCGACGGCCATGTCAAACCCTAGCCGCCAGTTTAGCGCAGGGCCTACGTGCTTCATCAGACTGGGTCCGACGGATGAAACTGAAACTCAGAAAGTTAAATCTAGGCCGTCTATTCTTAGGGTTTTGCCTTGTACCCATAAATAGGAGCCACCAGCACGGGGGGAAGCGAGAGAACCTTATTTTGCAGCCACCCCTTGCTCGTAGCCACCCTTGAGAGCTCCTCCTATGGTAGCCTTCCACCCCATGGCCTCCATGCCCATTTGAGTGAGGGATTGAGAGGGAGAAGTGGAGAAGAAGAAGAAGGTGCAGCCCCTACCTCTCCTCCATCTGTCCCCAAGGTTCTAGCCTCTCCAATGGTGTTCTTGTCTAAGTCTTTATGAGAGGGAGAGGTGGTATGAGGTGAGGTCTTCGGTCTTGTGTTCTTGGGATCCTACCGTCGGAGGAGATCGTCACCGCCCCATGCTTCAACGAGCAATCGACTACATCAACCACGGCGCAAACCCACCATCCGTTGGTGGTCACCTCCGTGTGTCGGGGGTGCATCCTTTCCGTGTGTCGGAGCTGATAAACCCACCGTGTGTCTGCGGTCACTTCGTTTGTCGGGGTGCTTCCTCTTCATGAGTTGAAGACCGAAAATCCTTCATGTGTTGAAGGTCGGTACCGTGTGTCGGTGCCGGTGGGTGTGAGAGCTCTCGCATGTGAGAGAACTCGCTTGCTTGTGAAGGTTTGGAGCTCACCTACCATGTGTTGGTGAAGAGCTACCGCAAGTGGATCGAGGGTTAGGGACGAGAGAATCCCGGCTTCCATCCATTGGAAGCTTCCTCAACGGAGACATAGGTGCTCATGTGTTGAGCACCGAACTTCGGTAAACAACTCGGTTTGCGTCTCCTCGCCTCTACCTTTCTGCTCCGGCACATCATATTGAGATCGCTTGTGTGTGACTGCCATCGAGACTCGTAGTAGTCGACATCATGCTCAAATTGCTAGGTTTGTGCTTGCTTCCACTCCTAGAACACTAGGTAAATCACGCGCTAGCTTGGGTCACTAATTAGACTAACGGCAAAGGAGAATTGTAATTAAAATTTGAACTAGCCGATTCACCCCCTCTCGGCCTAGGATCCCTATAGCGCGCGCAACAACGACTATGAGCATTTCGGCATCAGTCAGGACCGCCACGACCGTCGAGGCTACCATGTTGATCGATACGGGAATCGCGCTGATCACGAGAATCGCCTAGAAGGCCGGCACGATCATCGCCGAGTGCAACCTCGCCGGTCTTCGCCGCGTTACGATGACGGGTCCTGTCGGGGATAGAATTACGGCCTATTGCCATGGCCCACTCCCTGACAGCCTAGTCGAACAGCCTACCAGGGCCCAGTTCCCTGGAAGGTTCTATCTGGCCCATATGTATCCTACCGAACAGCCTCCGGGTTGGCACGGTGCGTAATGGCCTAGGATTCCTGTTTGTGTCCGACTCGAACAGAGTTCTGCACAGCTACGTGAAGACCCGGACATGGTTTCCCGGATTGGATTAGGAGTCGTAATCCCCAAGATTAGGAGATCACCTTATCTACCGTGGGTTGTATTTGGCATGTATGAGTTCGTTACGATCTCATAGTTAGCCCAGCCCGATATTCCTCGGTAGGTCGGTTTGCTCCGTACTATATAAACAGGGCACCTACAGCGTTTAGAGGGACCCTGGCCATTAGATTTCACATACTACTCGCCGAGACCTGCTGATCTCGCCGAGTTCCACCTGTAATCCTCTTTGATATAAAGAAAAGCTGGACGTAGGGCTATTATCTCTCCCGAGAGGCCTGAACCAGGATAAAAACCCCTGTCTCCTGTTCGTTGCTGTTCGTAGTTGTTTGGCGTGTCTCCTATCTCACTTCTAAAGAACCTTGGTTGACTTGGGTCAATATCCCAACCGTCGACAGGTCCATTGATGGGATTCGCGCATTTACCGCTCGACTTCGCCGAGTGGTATGGCCTGAAGGATTCAATCCAAAAGGCTTTACCATGTTTGATGGGGAAAGAGACCCGAAGGCTTGGCTACAAGGGTACGCCCTAGCCATCAAAGCAGCCGGTGGCGACAAGAATGTGATGAAGAACTATTTGACAGTCACACTGACCCCAGCGGCACAAATGTGGCTCACAGGACTTCCCGAGAATTCCATTGATTCTGGAGATATCTATGTGAGCAGTTCATTACGAACTTTCAGGGCACTTATGAGAGGCCTGGGACACCGTGGGATCTGTATCAACTCCACCAAAAGAAGAATGAGTCCCTTCGGGAATTCCTACGATGCTTCACGCAGAAGAAGAACACGATTCGTGACGTCTCGAAGGCAGTTGTCATCGCGGCCTTCCAAAAGGGAGTCGGCGATCCGGATCTGATTAAAAGGATGTCCCAAAAACCACCGACTACGGTAAGGGAGATGTTCGCTCTGCGGACCGCTACACAACGGCCTCCGATGCCCTGGCTGAGCGCCAGGATGACCGTCCCTGACAGAAGGACAAGAAGGATCAAGTGGAGTCCTCTAAGCAGAAAGAGCGCAAAAGGAAAGGCGAATAGATGGTCGGGGCGGTGGACTGCAGCTGGAACCGACCACCACGCACTGAAGACTATAACAAAGTGATGGACGCCCCAGGTCCTTTCCATCCTAAGGGCAGACACGCGGCCAAAGACTGTTTTACATTGAAGAGGTTCGCGCAAGAACACAATAAGCAGACGGATTCCGACAATGATGAGGCCAACAAGAAACGCGATCCTCCTGGTAAAAATTATCAGGAGGTGGAGCGAGAGCTCAATTATATATGGGGGGGCTCGGCCGCATATGAGTCCTAGCGGAAGCAAAAGGTTACCACTCGGGAGATCAGTGTGGTGGTGTCGGCTTCCCCTGAATACTTGAGATGGTCGGAGTTGCCGATCACCTTTAGTCGTTCGGATCATCCCGATCATGTTCCATATCCAGGAAGGTACACTTTGGTCCTAGACCCAGTGGTTCGTGGCTCTAAGCTGAACAAGGTGTTAATCGACAGGGGGAGTGGATTAAATATCCACTTTTCCAAGGCTTTCGATGACATGAAAATTCCGCACCACGAGTTGCAGTAGGGCTCGTCGCCGTTCCACGGGGTAATCCCCGGAACCTCGGCGATCCCACTCGGACAGATTACCCTACCTGTTAAGTACAGGACGAAAGAAAATTTCTGGATAGAGCTTCTAAGCTTCGAAGTGGCTGCTTTCGAGACGACGTAGCACGCCATCTTGGGAAGATCGGGCTTGGCCAGATTTATGGTGGTGCCTCACTACACCTAGCTGGTACTCAAGATGCCTGGACCGAAGGGCATTATCACTGTATGTGGTGATGTCAAACAATCTTTTGTATGCGACAAGGAGAGTTGTGAACTTGCCCAAACTCTGGAGGCGTCTGCCGGATTGGACAGAATCCGAGTAGCAGCCGCAGTCCTGGAGGATGAAGGCGTCGTCCCCGCCAAGAAGCAATCCATGTCGGGGATCAGGCCCGACGAAGGAACCAAGAAGATCACGCTCGACCGATCCGACTCGGCCAAGACAGCCCTGATTGAGACTGAGCTCGACCGTAAATAGGAAGACATGCTCGTCATCTTCCTCCAAGCAAACCGGGACATCCTTTCTTGGAAGCCTTCTGATATGCCTGGTGTCGCGAGGGAGGTGACGAGCACTCTCTGAACGTGGACGAGAAGGTGAAACCCTTTAAGCAGCGGCTCCGCCGGTTTGCACAAGATCGGCGTGAGGCTATCAAGGAGGAGATCACTAAACATTTAGCCGCTGGCTTTATCAAAGAAGTGTATCATCCCGACTGGTTAGCAAACCTAGTACTCGTTCGCAAAAAGAATAAAAGCTGGCGCATGTGCGTCGATTACACTGATCTCAACAAAGCATGTCCCAAGGATCCATTCGGATTGCCTTGCATCGATCAGGTGGTGGACTCCACCGCCGGGTGTGAGCTTCTGAGTTTTCTTGATGCATATTCGAGGTACCATCAAATCGGCTTAAAGGAGAAAGACTGCATCAAAACTTCATTCATCACACCATTCGAAGCGTTTTGCTATACCACAATGCCATTAGGGCTGAAAAACGCTGGTGCAACTTATCAGCGCACAATACAGCGGTATTTTCACACTCGGCTCGGACGCAACGTGGAGGCATACGTGGACGATGTCGTCATAAAATCCCGAGTAAAGTAGGACCTAATCCAAGACCTAGCCGAAACATTCGAGAGCCTTCGAGCTTATAGAATGAAGCTTAACCCTGAGAAGTGTGTTTTGGGGTCCTTTCTGGAAAGTTACTTGGTTTTGTCGTGTCTTATCGCAGTATCGAGGCTAACCCGGAAAAGATCAACACCATCATGAAGATGGAACCCCCCGGCCTGCAAGAAGGATGTCTAGAAGCTGACAGGGTGCATGTTGGCACTCGACAGATTCGTTTCCCGACTCGAGGAGTGGGGCATGCTATTTTTCAAACTCCTGAAAAAGCAGGATAACTTCCAGTGTGTTCCGAGGCGCAACAGGCTTTCGAGGATCTCATGAAATTCCTAACCTCACCCCCCATGCTGGTTTCGCCTTTGCCCAAAGAACCTCTCATGCTTTACATAGCGGCAACAGCTCATGTAGTCAGTGCCACAATCGTTGTGGAGCGAGAGGAACTCGGACAGAAGCAGAAGGTTTAGCACCCGGTCTATTTCGTCAGCGAGGTGCTGGGCGAGACCAAGAGGCGGTACCCGCAGGTACAAAAGTTATTAAATGCCGTGTTGATAGCATCCGTAAACTCAAGCATTACTTCCAAGAGCATGCAATTTCGGTGGTTACTTCCTTTCCGATTAGGGATATACTTCACAATTGGGAAGCCATTGGGAGAATCGCAAAGTGGGCAGTCGAACTTGGGGTGTTCGAAATTTCATTCAAATCATGGACGGCCATCAAGTCGCATGCGCTCGCCGATTTCGTGACTAAGTGGATAGAACTGCAAACGCCGATAGCCATTGAGGATTTGGACTACTGGACGATGTACTTCGACGGTTCCCTCATGCTCAGCGGCGCGGGGGCCGGCATACTACTCATCTCCCCAAAAGGTGAAAAATTTAAGTATGTTCTTCAAATCCACTTAAAAGTATCAAACAACGCCGCCAAGTACGAGGCACTCATCCATGGGCTCCGGGTCGCTATATCACTCGGAATTGGACGATTGATGGTTCACGGGGATTCTCAACTCGTGATCAACCGTGTGCAGAAAGACTGGGCTTCTATCGGTGACAACATGGCAGCATACTGTCAGGAGGTACAAAAATTGGAGGACAAGTTCGATGGTCTCGAGCTTGTTCATGTGCTCCGCCGCGACAATGAAGCTGCCGATGAGCTCACAAATATGGGTTCCAGTCGGGCTACAGTTCTGGCTGGTGTATTCGTCGAAGAGCTCCACAAACCATCGATCAGCCGACAGCCAGAACTAAACCAACCGGAAGATAAACAAGTAGAGGCAGAAGTATTGGCTGCCGAGCCCGAGTGGAGAACCCCATATCTGGATTATCCTTTGAGGGACAAGATTCCCGAGGATCGCTCCCAAGCCGAACGTATCACACGACGGAGCCGCAGCCATACAGTGATCGGAGGAGAACTCTACAAGAAGAGTGCTTCAGGCGTGCTCCGACGATGTATATCAGAACAAGAAGGGAGGAATCTGCTCCAAGAAATTCACTCAGGTATTTGTGGTCACCACGCCGCGTCCAGTACACTAGTTGGGAAAGCCTATCGTCAAGGTTTTTTTGGCCGACTGCCGTTACAGATTCGGCGGACATCGTCCAAACCTGCGAAGGCTGTCAATTCTTCGCACGACAGATTCACGTACCGGCACAAGAACTGCAAACTATCCTGATCACTTGGCCGTTCGCGGTCTGGGGGCTAGACATGGTTGGACCCCTGAAGAAGGCTCAAGGTGGTTTCACCCATCTCTTCATCGTTGTCGACAAGTTCTCGAAGTGGATCGAGGCCAAACCTGTAGCCAAGATTACGTCCGCCAAAGCAAGGGAATTCTTCCAGGAAATCGTGGTTAAGTTTGGCGTCCCAAATAGGATCATCACAGACAACGGCACCCAATTCAAGTGCGGAGAATTCCAAAGTTGGTGCGAAGAACTCGGCATCAAGATTTGCTTTGCTTCTGTGGCACACCCACGGAGCAATGGGCAGGTCGAACGGGCCAACGGCATGGTCCTCAAAGGGCTAAAAGCAAGGATATTTGATCGTCTTAAACCGTATGCCGCGCGATGGGTTAAAGAATTGCCTTCGGTGCTCTGGGGTCTTAGAACCACACTTAGCAGGGCAACCGGGCATTCACCTTTTTTCCTAGTATATGGTTCTGAGGCGATCTTACCCACTGAACTGGAATTCGGATCCCCACGGGTTCGGACTACAACGAAGCGGAATCGGACAACCACCGGTTGGAAAATCTCGATCGACTGGAAGATGATAGAGATGTTGCAACAATCCAGTCGGCCAAGTACCTCCAGTGTTTGCATCGCTATCACGATCGCAATGGTTGAGGCCATGCTTTCTCCAAAGGAGATCTGGTCCTATGAAGGAATCAGAAAAGCGAGCATAAGCTCTCCCCAAGTTGGGAAGGCCCTTACATCATCGATGAAGTGACGCGCCCGGGGGCTTATAGGCTCAAGCGCGAGGACGGCACGATCGTCGACAACTCATGGAATATAGACCAGCTACATCGCTTTTATACTTAAAATTTTGTACTCAGTCGTTTCGATATGAATAAAATCCTCATTCCTTAAAATCTATGTTGTTTCTTGACTTGCTACTTAGCCGGTACTCCTACTAAGCAATAAGTCGGGGGCTACACCTAATTGGCGTGCCTATGCGCAGTTTTTTTTCTTTTCCGAGTGGTTACTCCGAGTAGTGAAACTTTGGCTCTACGAATGACGAACTCTCAGTCACTCGGCACGCGCGTTTGGAAGAGCCACGAGCCCACTCCTAAGTGCTCGGGGGCTAGACTAGTCGGCCAAAGCGCTCAAACAAATGAAAACCACTTATAAGAGTTAAAACCACAAGAGCTTAAAAACACAAGTAGTCGGTGTGGAATATACGGGACTCGAGTATCTACAAGGCGGGCCGTGAGGACTACTAAACAGGGGGTGGGCCGATCCAGCTATACGCGTATAGGGGCCACCTAGCCTGCTATCCCACTTGTATAGCAAGAATAGGATAAATATATAAGTCTATCCCGAATAGGGAAGATACAATTGTAATCCTGGATGATTACGTGTTCGGCAAGACAGGATAGAATAGGAATCCTACCTTGTAACCAAGCAGGACTTTACCTTGTAACCCTGCCCCCCCCCCCCACACACACTATATAAGGATGGTAGGGAGCCCCTGGTTGGGCATAGATCCATCCATCAATAGATACATCGAGAGACGCATCGAGCTCTCATCGAGAAACATATATATCGACATAATCCCACAGCACAGGAGTAGGGTATTACCTCCACCGTGAGAGCCTGAACCTGTATAATCCCTTGTCTTGTGGTACCATCGAGTTTGGAGCCAGCGCCTAGCCCCATATATTTCATTGCCGACAACACCCCCCGGTGTACAGAACGTCGACAGTTGGCGCCCCAGTTAGGGGCAGCGCTAAGTTCGTTTTCGTCAAGCTCGATGGCAATGATCAACGGGGTCGCCGTCACCCTCGCCTCCGGCCAGGTTTTTCGCTTTGGAAGCAAGGATTTCGTCACCAACGGTTTCGGTGAACTCTCTCTCTCTCTCGGATCCGCCTTAGATCTGATCTAAGGGTGACTCCGACAACCACTCGAACAAGTCTTCTTCCGCCGATCTGGATCAGATCCGATCCGATGGAAACTTTGACAACGTTCAGCCCGGAGTTCTCTTCGGGTTGGAGAACGCTGTCGCTACATATCAGCAGATAATGCGTCGGGGGTTCACCCACGCCTACTTGGATTCGGACCAGACCCGATCTGGCAAGGGCCATGACAACATCTCTCTAAAACTGCCGTTTGGGTTAAGGAACGCCGTCGCCACATACCAGCGAGTATTGTGCTGGGGGCTTGTTTTCCAATCTGGATACGATGAGGGATCAACTGAAAGCGGATCTCGGATGGTAGGCGTAATCGCCAATGAATCACTCGGGATAGATGATCAAGACAACCCTACTGCCCATTTCTCCCACGCGGAGTCCGAGTCGAAGAGCAGTTCAGGAAGTTGTCCTGATTTCCGTGGGATATACGTGATTGAAGATCAGGGAACCGAATCCCAACATCATCGAGACGAAGAAGTGGCGGAAGCAGATTGCCTCCGCCGCGAGACGCACGCCAGTTCTCTCCACGCCAGAGCCCAAGCTGTTAACCAGGATATCTTGCCGACAAAGATGGGAGACCAAGCTGTTTTCCATACACCGCAGCAGAATATTGTCGCTTCTAAGACGCTCATCGACACCCTGGCCCCGATGATACTAGCCGATAATCTAGCTACGCTGATCGTGGACCAAATTAAGGCCATGGTGATGGCAGCTGCAATCTAGCACAACAAGGGGATCCAGCGATGAAGCCAAACTACGGCACTCGGACCGCCGCTGCAACCTGTTGGGCTGAATGCAGTCGGCGCAAGCCTCGCGTTCACGGTGACGCTCGTCGTAGTATCAGCCGCGATCTTCGAGAAGACCTTAATGCCAGACGACAGCGGCGAGATGAAGACGAGCGGTGGCGGCTCGATGATGATTATGATTGTTTCGGCATGAATCATGACCGCCGTGACAGTAGAGGATACTATGGAGATCGGTATTAAAATCGCGGTGCCCACGGGAATCACCAAGTGGACCGGTACGGCCATCGCTGAGTGCAACCTAGCTGGTCTCTATCGTGTTTCAATGACGGGTCCATTGATGGGATTCACGCATTTAATGCTCGACTTCACCGGGTGGTATGGCCTGAAGGATTCAACCCTAAAGGCATTACCAAGTTCGATGGGGAGAAGGACCCGGAGGCTTGGCTACAAGTTTACGCCCTAGACGTCAAGACGGCTGGTGGCGACCAAAATGTGATGGTGAATTATTTGCCGGTCAATCTTGCCCCAGCGGCACAAACCTGGCTCACGGGACTTTCGGAGAATTCTGTAGATTCTTGGAGAGATCTTTGTGGAAGTTCATCGGAAACTTCCAGGGCACTTACGAGAGGCCTGGGACACCATGGGATCTCTATCAACCCCACCAAAAGAAGAATGAGTCCTTCGGGAATTCATATGACGCTTCACACAAGAGAGGAACACAATTCGTGACGTCTCGGAGGCAGTGGTCATCACGACTTTCCAGAAGGGAGTTAGCGACCCGGACCTGATCAAGAAGATGTCCCGGAAGCCACCCATGGCAGTTAGGGAGATGTTCACTCTGGCAGATCGTTGCGCGACGGCCTTCGATGGCGAGCGCCAGGACGACTGTCCCTGAGTCCTCCAAGCCGAAGGATTGGAAAAGGAAGGGTGAGGAGATGATCACGATGGCAGATCGTGACAGCAACCGACCTCCGCGCACCGAAGACTACAACAAGGTGATGGACACTTCATGTCCTTTTCATCCCAAGGGAAAGAACGCGGCCAAGCATTGCTTCACCTTGAAGAGGTTCGCGTGAGAGCACAACAAGCAGAAGGACCCCGGCAACGACGAGGCCAACAAGAAGCGCGATCCTCCTGGTGAGAATTATCAGGAGGCGGAGCGAGAACTTAATTATATATTTCGGGGGCGCGACCGCATATGAGTCCAAGCGGAAACAAAAGCTTACCACTCGGGAGATCAATGCAGTAGTGCTAGCATCCCCAATACTTGAGATGGTCGGAGGCGTCGATCACCTTTAGTCGCTCGGATCATCCCGATCATGTTCCGTATCCAAGGAGGTACCCTTTGGTGCTAGACCCCGTGGTTCGTGGTTCCATATTGAAGAAGGTGTTGATCGACGAGGGGAGTGGATTAAATATCCTCTTTTCCAAAGCCTTCGATGACATGAAAATCCCTCGCCACGAGCTGCAGCGGGGCTCGTCGCCGTTCCACAGGGTAATCCTCGGGACTTCGGCAATTCCACTTGGACAGATCACCCTGCCTGTCACGTTCGGGACGAAAGAAAATTTTTGGACAGAGCTCTTAATCATCAAAGTGGCTGATTTGGAGAAGGCGTATCACGCCATCTTGGGAAGGCCAGGCTTGGCCTGGTTCATGGTTGTGCCCCACTACACGTATCTGGTACTCAAGATGCCAGGTCCGAAGGGCATTATCACAGTATGTGGTGATGTCAGGCAATCTTTTGCATGTGACAAGGAAAATTGCGAACTCGCCCAAACTTAGGGGCGTCTGCTGAATTGGACAGAATCCGGATACCAGTCGCCGTTCTAGAAGATGAAGGTGATGTCACCGCAAAAAAGCTGTTCAAGTCGGGGATCAGACCCGATGAAGGAACCAAGAAGATAGCGTTCGACCCATCTGACTCGGCTAAGACAGCCCTGATCGGGACAGGGCTTGACCACAAATAGGAAGACACGCTCGTCACCTTCCTCCAAGCAAACCGGGATATCTTTCCTTGGAAACCGTCCGATATGCCGAGTTGTCCCGAGGGAGGTGATCGAGCACTCTCTGAATATGGACGAGAGGGCGAAACCCTTCAAATAGCGACTCCGCCAGTTTGCACGAGATCGGCGCGAGGCTATCAGGGAGGAGATCACTAAACTTTTAGCTGTGGGCTTCATCAAAGAAGTGTATCATCCCGACTGGTTAGCAAACCCCATGCTCGTTCAAAAAAAGAATAAGAGCTGGCGCATGTGCGTTGATTATACCGACCTTAATAAAGCATGCCCCAAAGACCCATTTGGATTTCCTCGCATCTATTATGTGGTGGACTCAACCGCCGGGTGTGAGCTTCTGAGTTTTCTCGACGCTTATTCGGGGTATCATCAGATTAGCTTAAAGGAGGAAGATTGCATCAAAACTTCGTTCATCACACCGTTCGGAGCTTTTTGCTATATCACAATGCCATTCGGGCTGAAAAACGCTGGTGCAACTTATCAGCACGCAATACAGCGGCGATTTCACCCTCAGCTCAGACGCAACATAGAAGCATGTGTCGATGATGTTGTCGTAAAATCTCAGGTAAAGCAAGACCTCATCGAGGACATAGCTGAAACATTTGAGAGCCTCCGAGCTTACATGATGAAGCTTAACTCGGTGAAGTGTGTTTTCGGGGTCCCTTCGGGAAAGTTACTCGGTTTCATCGTGTCTTACCGCGATATCGAGGCTAACCCGGAAAAATCAACACCATCAGGAAGATGGCACCGCCAGCTTGCTAGAAGGATGTCCAGAAGCTAACAGTGTGCATGGTTGCACTCAGCAGGTTCGTTTCCCGACTGGGGGAGTGGGGAATGCCCTTCTTCAAACTTCTCAAGAAACAAGATAATTTTCAGTGGACTTTGGAGGCGCAACAGGCTTTCGAGGATCTCAAGAAATTTTTGACTTCGCCAACCATGCTGGTTTCGCCTATGCCCGAGAACCTCTTATGCTTTACATAGCGGCGACGATTCATGTAGTTAGTGCTGCAATCGTCGTGGAGCAAGAGGAAGTAGAACAGACGTAGAAGATTCAGCACCCGGTCTATTTCATCAGCGAGGTGATGGGTGAGTCCAATAGACGATACCCGCAAGTACAAAAGTTGCTCTACGCCGTGCTAATAGCATCTTGAAAGCTCAAGCATTACTTCCAAGAGCATGCGATTTCGGTGGTAACTCCTTTTTCGATTGGGGACATACTTCACAATCGGGAAGCCACAGGGAGAATTGCAAAGTGGGCAGTTGAACTTGGGGCTTTCGAAATATCGTTCAAATCACGGATGTCCATCAAGTCACAAGCACTCGCCAATTTCGTTGCTGAGTGGATTGAGTTACAAACCCCAACACACGTCGAGGATCTAGACTATTGGACAATGTACTTTGACGGTTCCCTCATGCTCAGCGGCGCGAGGGCTGGCATATTACTCATTTCTCCAAAAGGCGAACTACTAAAATATGTTCTTCAAATTCACTTCCCAGCATCAAACAACGCCGCCTAGTACGAGGCACTCATCCATGGGCTCCGGATTGCCATTTCACTCGAAATCAGATGGTTGATAGTTCGCGGGGATTCTCAGCTCGTTGTAAACCAAGTGCAGAAAGAGTGGGCCTGCATCGGTGACAACATGGTAGCATACTGTCAGGTGGTGTGGAAATTGGAAGACAAATTCGATGGTCTCGAGCTTGTTCATGTGCTCCGTCGGGACAATGAAGCAGCAGATGAGCTTGTAAAGATGTGTTCCAGTCAGGCTACGACTCCGGCTGGTGTATTCATCGAAGAGCTTCACAAACCATCTATCAGTCGACAACAGGAGTTAAACAAACAAGAAGAAAAACTAGCAGAGGTGAAAGTCCTAGCCGTTGAACCCACATGGACAGCACCGTACCTAGATTATCTTTTGAGGGACAAGCTCCCCGAGGATCGCACTCAAGCTGAACGTATCACACGACGGAGTCGCATCTATACGGTGGTTGGTGAACTATACAAGAAGAGTGCTACGGGTGTGTTGAGGCGATGTATATCGAGCAAGAAGGGAGGAATCTACTTCAAGAAATCCACTCGGGTATCCGTGGACATCATGCGGCATCCAACACGTTGGTGGGAAAAGCTTACCGCCATGGTTTTCTTTTGGCCGACTGCTGTCACAGATGGAAAGGACATCGTCCGAACCTGTGAGGGCTGCCAATTTTTTGCCCGGAAGAAGCACGTGCCGGCACAGGAGCTGCAAACTATTCCAATCACATGGCCGTTCGCGGTCTGAGGGCTCGACATGGTTGGACCGCTGAAGAAAGCGCAAGGAGGCTTTACTCATATCTTCGTTGCCGTCGACAAGTTTTCAAATTGGATTGAGGCCAAACCCGTTGCTAAGATAACATCTGCCAAAGCACGGCAGTTTTCCCAAGAAACAGTGGTCAGATTCGGCGTCCCGAAACAGAATCATCACGGACAACGGTACTCAGTTCAAGAGCAATGAATTTCAAGATTGGTGCGAACAGCTTGGCATCAAGATTTGCTTTGCTTCTGTGGCACATCCGCGGAGTAATGGGCAGGTCGAACGAGCCAATGGCATGGTCCTCCAAGGGCTAAAAGCAAGGATATTTGATCGTCTTAAACCGTATGCCGCACATTGGGTCAAGGAATTGCCTTCGGTGCTCTGGGGTCTTAGAACCACACCTAGCAGGGGCAACCGGGCAGTCACCTTTTTTCCTGGTGTAAGGTTCCGAGGCGGTCTTACCTACAGAATTAGAATTAGGATCCCCACGGGTTCGGAGCTACAACGAGGCAGAATCGGACAACAACCGATTGGAAGATCTCGATCGGCTGGCCAAGTACCTTCAAGCGTTACGTCACTATCACGATCGGAATGTTCCAGGCCGTGCTTTCTCCAAAGGAGATCTGGTCCTAAGAAAGAATCATAAAAGCGAGCATAAGCTCTCCCCAAGCTAGGAAGGCCCTTACATCATCGATTAAGTGACACGCCCGGGGGCTTACAGGCTTAGGCGCTAGAACGGCACGATCGTCGACAACTCGTGGAACATAGACCAACTATGTCGCTTTTATACTTAAATTTTGTATTCAGTCATTTCGATATGAATAAAATTGTTGTCCCATAAAAAATGGTTGCTTCTTGACTTGCTACTTAGTCGGTATTCCAGCTAAGTAGTAAGTCGGGGGGCTACACCTAATTGGTGCGCCTATGCGCACTTTCTTCTCTTTTTCGAGTGATTATTCCGAGTAGTGATTCTTTGATCCCATGAAAAATGACCTCTTAGTCACTCGGCACGCGCAATTGGGAAAGAGCCATGAGCCGACTCCTAAGCGCTCGAGGGCTGGACTAGTCCGGCAAAGTGCTTAAACAAAAGGAAATTATTCGGAAAAGTTAGAACCATAAAAATCGTTTAAATTACAAGCAATTGGGTTTCATAAGAAGCAAGATTATTGCCTAAAGTCTTGCTGTGATTTTCTAAGGAACCCTAAGTCCAAGTTTATAGCTAAAGCGGTCGAAGTACTCCGGGCCATTTCTAAAAGGGCATTGTCTTGTTCCTCATTGACGGTACGGGCGAAGCCATCCTTGACGATGTCGAGATCCACTCGAGGATATAACGACTTCACAATCGCCAAAGCTTGGCTTCCACTCATGGTCACCGACTCTTTCTAGTGGTTTATTAGCCTCTCGGGCACCTCCCTCAGCTGGATGATGACTTGGCCTTTATCGCTTGATCCTACGGTTTCAGGCAGCAGGAGTTTACGCAACGGTTCGGAGGCCTCGTGGAGATGTTGATAAGCCGCATCCACAGTTTTGATCTTCTCATTGAGAACATCGAATTGCGCCTGCGTCTTCTGCTTATATTATGCAAACAAGACAAAAATCATATCCGAGCCCCCGACAAGCGCAATGGAAGCAGATAAGCCGAGTTGGGAAACTCACCTTCCAGCTCTCGCCTAGCCTTATCAAAGTTGGCTTGAGCTTGGAATTCCGAGTTTTCCAGAGCCTTGTACTGACTCTGGAGCTGAACAATGGCGTGGTTCCGAGCTGGATAGAGATGATAAAGAGATGAAGTTCAGTATGACAATTGGGAGACTGAAAAAGCACTCGGATTGAAGACTTACATGCAAGGGTGCCGGTTAGCTCCATCTTCTCTTCCCATAGGGCCGAAGCTCGAGCTCGAAGATCTCGCACCTGGGCTTCAGCCCTTGTCCTCGTTTCTTCTACCACGGCCTTATACTGGTTGAGCTTTTCCACTTGGGGGAGCACATCTCTAAAGAATGCAGATTTCTCCTGGAGCGTTCTTCCATGTCCTAAAAATCAATCGAGAAGCAAGGGTCATCACTCGGCATCCGCAAAAGTAGACAAGATTGAAAAGGCATACCTCGATTAGTTGTGCACAGTTGAGGCCATACATGCGGAGTTTTTTCCTATTCCTCTCCTCCTCGTCATCATCGATGACCTCCCACTTGAAATCCTCATTACGCCATTCGGCCTTAAATGAGGCTTGGGGGAGAGCCTTCGGTTCTCGTGGGATTTCTCCCATCGGAGCAGCTGCGCTAGAGGTAGTAGGCTCGGAACTTTTGAGTTCCGGGACGTGTTCTGCGTTTAAGGTAGTTTTCGGGTCCATTGGATCTGGGACAGCTGCTTTTGTCATTTCGGGCTGAGCTTGGGGTGGCCGCGCTGTTGGCTGCGATTCAAGAACACCTTCGGGGTCCCTGGGTGGCAGAGAAGGAGTTGTTGATTCGGGGACCTCTTCGGTGTCCCTGGGTACCGAACCAATTGGCGAGACTAGCCCGACTGGGTCAGGCACGGCCTCGGCCGCATTCTTGCCCTGCGGACCAGCAGGCGGTGAGTCCATGGGGACTTCAACAGAAGGATCCCTATAAGGAAGATAGTCAAGAAACTGTCTTAATTAAGTAGAATGGAGAGTCATCAGGGAGCAAACCTGTTATACATCTTTATTCTGACCCCGACCCCCAATTGATAAGGCACTCGGTTCAGTACCATCCTTCGGAGGCGCCGCTGTTTGCGCGCTCGGCCTTGGGGGCGGTGCTGGAAATGCGTGGGCCTTTGGTGGAGGAGAGAATGGCTTCTCCGAGCGCTGGGCAGCATGTTCACTGATCACCGGGCCCCAGGTGGGCACCGTGGGCTAGATGTCTTTTTTGTCGTCTTTTTGATTGACGGCCCCTTCCCTTTCTTGGCACTCGGTTCTTCGTTGAGTCGCTTGCAGGATGCTTGGAGCCCTTGTGCCGAGGGAGGCCAGGAAGTGGAGCATCGAAAAAGAAGGCCTTCCGGTCCTGTGAACAACAAACAAAGCTTCAAGAGATTCACAATCAGAAATTGAAGGATATACGCTAGAGAATGGTGAAAAATTACCTTTGGTGGGGGCTCCGCTATTCTAAAAGGCTTCGGACAACCTTCGTGCGGGATCTCGGTGCCTGGAGCAAAGAGGTCGACAAGACTGCTGGCCAACATTTTATTGGTTACAAGTTCGGGAACTTCCCGAGTGGGATCTATACTCTCAGAAAATTCAAATCCCGGGTGCACGCGTTCCTTCAAGGGCTACACTCGGCGCATCGTAAAACTGACGATGATTCCAAGCCCAGTCAGTCCTTCTGCTTTTCGCTTGTCGATGATGCCCAATAACTCGGTGACTTGTCCGATCTCTTTGGTGGAGGGAACCAGGTCCATGATGCAGAAATTTTGGGCTGAAGATCGGCAAAAGAGGGGAGACCAGGATCAGGATTGGCGCAATAAAACCATTCTTGGTGCCACCCCTTGCTGGATGTTTTGAAGGTGATTGAGAAATAAAGTTTCTTCAACCCGTCCCGAAGCTGGAAGCCAGCACCCCCAATTACTTTGGGGGCGTTCTTGTTTGGATACGGCTTGAGGAGGAAAAGGTGACGGAAGAGACTAAAAAGGGGAAATGCCCAATTAGGCCTCACAAAGATGAATGAAGATGGCGATTTGAAGAATAGAATTGGGATTCAAATTGATCAACTCAATTTTATAAAAATTAAGAAGACCACAGAGGAAAGCACTGTCGGGGTGGCCAAAGCCGCGTGGGATAAGGATTCGAAGACGATGATTTCCTCGATCTTAGGGGTGGGGGAAGACTCACCCGCGGCTGGGCGCCAAGATACCAATTCCCACGTCGGGAGAACTCTGGAGGCAACCATTGCCTCCAGGCGCTCCTCCGTCGTCACCGAGCTCGCCCATTCCTTGGGAGGATCTGCTGTGGAGATACTATTCACGGAAGACATCTCTGGAGGGGGCTGCGCAAGATTTGGGAATGACTGCGGCAGTGGTTAGCCCTAACGACGGATTTGCTCGAAGGTGGCGTGAAAATTGGGTCGATGGGGAGTCTAACCCTAGCAATGTGGATAAGTGGTGGTGGCGCGAGATTTGGGCGCGCGGCGGATACGAACCCTAATGGCGGAGAAAGCGGCAAAATCTGGGAAATCTGTGAAATTCGCTTTGGGCCTAGAATCTACAAATGGATTGTCGGTACAATAAATACCGGGGTATTAAGAGTCATAAAGAAGACCAAGACGAGGGCCCCACGCGTCAGGCAGGCGATCAGGCCCCAGCGCGTGGGTGAGCTCCTCAGCGCGCCAGGCGATGCTGCAACGCGTCAGGTCGGCGATCAGGCCCCAGCACGTGGGCGAGCTCCTCAGCACTCCAGGAGAGGCCACCACGCGTCAAGCGGGCGATCAGGCCCCATAGCGCGCGGGCGAGCGCTCTTCAGCGCGCGGCAGACCCTTTACTGACAGGTGGGGCTCGCTGCGAAGGACAGGAGCATTTAATGCGACGTCATGCGCGGATGGACCGAGGAAGTGATGATTACCGCCACAGTGACCTCTGCGGGTCTGACCAACTGTCACTGTGGCTCTGCGGAACTGACCGGCAGAGAGAGCTTGCCGTCACCAAGTTGGCCGCCCGCGTCAGGCGGTGGGGGCAGCGCCCCACCTGTCCTCCTCACAGGCGCGTTCACACTACTCAGAGGCAACTTGCGGAGCATGCGTGGGCGGCGCCGCTCGGCACATCAGCAGCAGTCTCGTCTCTCCTGTCTTGTAAGAGTACTGTACCAACCCCTTTGCTCTCTCCGCCAACCCATGGCTTGTATAAAAGGAGTTTAGAGATAGAAGGGAAGAAAAAGAAGAAAGCATTCTGTAACCATTCTTACGCATAACCACAATAAGAAAAGAGCTAAGGCTCGGCAGGAGTAGGACTATTACCTGTCAGGGGGTCCAAACCTGGGTAATCTCTGCGTGTCGCTCCTTAGCACGCCCGACGCTCGAATCGGATGGAACTCGGGCTGATCGGCTAGCATAGTAGAAATCTGATAGGGGTGTGATTCGCTGTGGTTCGGTGAAGAACACGCCGTTAGTGGCGCGCCAGGTAGGGGGCGCTAGCGTCAGTCCGAGTTCTTCGACTTTTCTTCAAGTGGCAATGACGGATCAGCTGGCGGATAGGGAAGTGGTCGCAGTCTGGCTAGGCGACGCCTGGCCATGGAGGAGTGCTCCCCGGCACAAAACCTCTATGCGGCCAGGGCCCTGTTGGAGAACCCGCCAGTTCCGGTAACTCCGGATTCCCCGACGGCGCCGGGGCTGGCCAGTTTGGCCCGCTACGTCGACGCCGCCGCGGCAGTAATGCAAGCTTCAGGGGGCGCGGGAACCGGCGTTTCCGCAGACGCGGAGGTGGGCTGGACCTCCGGGCCCACTTGGAGGACCGCCATCTAAGGCATGGAGAAGACCTACGCGACAAGCTCCACCGGCGGCACGATCGAGAGCGCGACCGCGCTATCGCCGCCGCTCGCGAAGACCAAGAGGGGCGCTCCCGCGACGCCGCCCCTACCGACGAAGGCAGCGCTTCTTCGGCACCGTCTGGGCGTTGGGGGCGGCGGGACGAGGGGCGCGCGCAGGAGCAGGAGGCTCCAGGCGTCAGTTGCCGCGCCTTTTCGAAGGTGCTGCGCCGCGTTCAGTGGCCGGAAAAGTTCCGCCCGGCATCCATTGAGAAGTACGACGGCTCCGCCAACCCCGACGAGTTTCTACAGATCTACACCATGGTGATGCAGCCGGTTGGAGGGTCGGGGAAAGTTCTGGCGAACTACTTCCCTGCGGTCCTCACCGACGGAGGCCGCACGTGGCTTATGAACCTGCTCCCGGAGTCGGTAGGGTCATGGAAGGAGCTCTCTGAGCTCTTCATCACCAACTTGCAGGGCACATTCTAGTAGCCCGGAGTTGAAGACGATCTCCACAACATGGAGCAGAAGAAGGGGGAATCGCTGCGCGACTACATCCGACGCTTCAGTCAGGTTCGCAACACCATTCCTGACATCTCCATCGACGCCGTTGTCACGGCTTTCAGGAGGGGCGCCCGAGACCCCAAGGTCAACGAGAAGATGGCTACCCGCAAGATCAAGACGATGGAGGAGTTCTTCACTTTGGCCCACAAGTGTGCCCTGCAAACGGAGGCCCGCTTCCGCCAGGCCGGAAGGGCGGGGGCAGCTGTAGGTGGCGAGGCCGGGACCTCGAAAAGTCCCGGCGTAAAAGACAAGAAGAAGCGCAAGGCGGCCGAAGCCGGGCAGATCCTGGCCGCCGAGCGTGACGACGATGACAACTACGACAACAGCCAGCCGCACGACGGGCGGAAGAAAGGAGGAGGTCGCAGCGGCGGCAAGGACGGTCCCCGCAGGGGCGGTCGTGACGATCACCGTGGCCGTGGCAAAGGGCAGGGAAGCAACCCCGACGAGTGGGACGGAAGAACCTACTGTCCCATCCACCGCAGCAACACCCACGACTTGGCTGATTGCCAGGTCGTCAGCAAGATCGTGGACAAGCGGATCCATGAGCAGCAGCAAGCATCCGCCAGCGACAAGGGCAAGGATCCGGTTCCGCTTGGTTTCCAGCAGGCGGAGCGCGAAGTCGCCTTTATCCATGGTGGGTCGGCTACCTACCCTTCTCACGCCATTTTCAAGCATGTGATGAGGGAGGTGTGAGCCGTCGTGCCCGGCGTAGGATCAGCCAGGCAGTTGGTGTGGTCGGAGCAATTGATCATATTCAGTCAGGCCGATCACCTCGCCAGTACCGCCGGCCCGGGACATCTCCCGATCGTGGTTGCGCCCACGGTCCGGAATGTTAAGTTGGGGCGGGTGCTGGTAGATGGAGGAAGTTCTATTAACCTCCTATCCGCCCGAGTCGCTAAAGCACTTCAGATCCAGGAGCAGGAGCTTCGGCCGGCGGTCCCTTTCTTCGGTGTCGTGCCGGGGGCTGAATCCGTCCCTCTGAGGCATGTCAGTCTCCCGGTGACCTTCGGGGGCTCCGACAACTTTCGTACGAAGATGCTCGAGTTCGAGGTAGCTGACTTCGACCTCTCGTACAACGCCATACTGGGTCGGCCAGCGCTGACCAAGTTCATCGCGGCCTGCCACTATGCTTACATGGTGGTCAGGATCCCGGGGCCAGCCGACCCCATTATCATGAAGGTGGACCGCCCGGAGGCGCTCCGCTGCGACAGGGACGCTCTCGTTCTGACGGGGGCAGTATGTGCCCAGAAGGCTGAAGCCTCGACTCTTGCAGCTTCTCCAGCGAAGATCCGTGCTTCCCCCGGCTCGTCCGCGGAGGTTAAGACGATCTCCCTAAGTGAGTCAGACCCGGCGAGGACCGTTCAGGTGGGCACATCTCTCAGTGCCAAATAGGAAGGCGCGCTCATCTCCTTCCTCCGGTCTAATGCGGACGTGTTTGCTTGGCAACCGTCTGACATGACTGGGTCCCTAGGTAGGTGATTGAGCATAAGTTGACCACGTCCCCCGGCGCGCGACCGGTTATGCAGAAGGTTCGGAAGCAGTCGGTGGAGCGCTAGACCGTCATCCGCCAGGAGGTGGACAAACTTCTGAGGGCGGGGGTTGTTCAGAGCGTCGCCCATCCTAGGTGGCTGGCGAACCCCATCCTCGTCAAGAAATCCAACGGGCGGTGGAGGATGTGCGTGGACTTCACCGACATCAACAAGGCGTGCCCGAAGGATCCGTATCCACTGCCCCGCATCGACCTCATCGTCGACTCTACAGCGGGGTGCAAATAGCTGTGCTTTCTGGATGCGTACTCCGGGTACCACCAGATTTGCGTTGCTGAAGAAGACGAAGACAAGACTGCCTTTGAGACGCCCATGGGCGTCTACTACTACACAGGATGGCGTTCGGCTTGAAGAATGCAGGCCCAACCTATCAGAGGGCCATGTACATTGCTCACCGCCCACAAGTCGGGCGGAACCTGGAGGTGTATGTCGACGATCTGGTGGTAAAATCCAAGAAGACGGAGGAGCTGATCGACGATTTGGAGGAAACCTTCGCCAACCTGAGGAAGTACTGCATCAACCTCAACCCCGAGAAGTGTGTGTTCGCCGTTCCGTCGGGCAAGCTTTTGGGTTTTCTTGTCTCCCACCGGCGCGGCTTCGGCAGATGCAGTGTTTGGTGGGCTGCCTCACTTCCCTGGGCCGCTTTATAGCTCGCCTGGGGAGTCTCCCCCTATTCAAGCTCCTGAAGAAGACCGATCGTTTTGAGTGGACCCCGGAGGCGCAGGAGGCATTCGATTGCCTGAAGAAGTACCTCGGCTCACCGCCCGTGCTGGTCACCCCAGATCCAGGCGAGCCGCTGATTCTCTATGTCGCGGCGAACCCGGAGGTGGTCAGTGCAGTTCTGGTGGTGGAAAGAGAAGGAGTTCAACGCCCCATCTACTACGTCAGCAAGGTTCTCCACGACGCCGAGACAAGGTACTCGCAGCACCAGAAGATGCTGTATACCATGCTGACGGCATCCAGGAGGCTGCGCCACTACTTCCAGGGGTGAGAAATCACTGTTCTGACAAAGTACCCTTTGCGAGAAATCCTCTTCAATCGCGAGGCGACGGGCCGCATCGCTAAGTGGGCAATGGAGCTGGGCGAATTCGACCTCAAGTTCGCTCCCCAAACAGCGATCAAAGGGCAGGCTCTGGCGGAGTTTGTCAGTGAATGGACTCCGGCAGCCGCAGAAGTTGAAGACACCCCAGCACCCTCGCCGTGGACTCCCTTCTTTGATGGTTCGTTCCGGCTGGAGGGGAATAGGGCCGGCGTCGTCCTGGTGTCTCCCACCGGCGACATTGTCCGGCACCTGGTGGTGCTGGAGTTTCGCGCTACTAACAATGCCGCGGAATACGAAGGACTCCTCATTGGGCTCAGGGTGGCCTCAACCCTGGGCATTTGGCGGTTACAAGTCAAAGGCGACTCTCTTCTAGTGATTAACCAGGGGAAGAAGAAATTCACCTGTTCAGATCCACCATGGTGACCTACCTGGCGGAGGTACGCCGGTTGGAACGACATTTCGAGGGTTGGGCTTCTCGCATATCCCTCGCCGTGACAACTACATGGCGGATGAGCTATCCCAGATTGCCTCGTCAAGGGCACCTATTTCGGCTGGGGTCTTCGAGGAAAGACTCACGCGGCCGTCTGTCACAGCCCCCGATTCTGGTGGGGATGACATGATTCTCGATGTAGCTCCCTCGTCTGGTGGAGACATCGATATTCCCGCAACAACTCCCCATCTTGAGGGAGAATGTGGAAGAACTGCAGCGGCGGTTGAGGCGAAAATGCCAGGCCAGGCAGAGTACGTCGGCGACCATGCTAACGTCATCACACTCATCCGAAAAGGTCAGTGGATGGATCCTATCCTAGCCTACCTGCGGGAAAGAGTGATCCCCGACGATGACGCGTCAACTGAGAAGTTAGGGCGAAAGGCCAAGCGCTACGCCCTGGTAGGTAGGGACCTGTATCGCTAGAGCGCTAACGGAGTTCTACTGACGTGCGTCACTCAGGAAGCAGGGAGCGAGATCCTCTCTGAGATCCATGCAGGCATGTGAGGGAGCCATTCAGGGAGTTGGGCGTTGGTCGGAAAGGTCTTCCGCCACGGTTTCTATTGGCCTACTGCCCTCCAGGATGCCTTCGAGTTGGTGAGGAGATGCGAAGCGTGTCAATTTCATGCCAAGCAGATCCACCGACCAGCCCAGGCACTGCAAACCATTCCACTCTCCTGGCCGTTCGCGGTCTGGGGGCCGGACATCCTGGGCCCGTTCCCGCGGGTGATCGGGGGCTACACGCATCTGTTCATCGCCATCGACAAGTTCACCAAGTGGGTTGAAGCCTCGCCGGTCCCAGCGATCACCTCTGCTGCAGCTATAAAGTTCATGAGAAGTATCTTTGTTTGGTTTGGCGTCGCCAGCAGAATCATCACCGACAATGGCGCTTAGTTCAAGAGTGCTGACTTTCAAGATTGGTGTGAAGAGCTGGGTACTAAGCTGTGCTTCGCTTCCGTCGCACACCCGAAGAGCAATGGGCAGGTGGAGCTGGCAAACGCAGAGGTGCTCAAAGGACTCAAGACAAGGGCGTTCGATCGCTTGGAAAAGCGTGGCAAGCGCTGGGCAGAGGAAGTTCCCACTGTACTTTGGGCGCTGCGGACAACTCCCAACAGAGCTACTGGCGAGAATCCTTTCTTCCTGGTGTACGACTCCGAAGCAGTGCTCCGTCGGAGTTCACCTTCGGATCCCTGAGAGTGGCGGCGTACAGCGAAGACAGTGACCTTGACCGGCGTTAGGATGAAGTAAATCTCTTGGAAGAGATCAGAGACAGAGCGGTGATCCGGCTGGCCAGATATCAGCAATCCCTGCGCCGTTATCAAGCAAGAAGAGTGTGCGAGAGGACACTGGCAGTGGATGACCTTGTCTTGCGCAGAGATCAGACGAAAGCAGGTCGCAACAAACTGTCTTCCCCGTGGGAGGGCCCCTTTAAGGTGGTCTCAGTATCTCGTCCAGGCTCTGTCAGGCTCGCCTTCGAGGATGGTCGCGAATTGGCGAACACCTGGAACGTCGAGCAGCTGAGGAAGTTCTACCCGTAGGTAGCTGTTTCAGAAGCTTTTTGGCCTTCGCTTGGAGCCGAGCGGTGAGGTCATCCCCCCCTTCACCGCTCGCCTCGGGGGCTACGATGTACAAAGCCATCTGCAATATAAAGATAAGTTCTGTCACTCTGTGAGCATTTGTTTTTCGCCTTAAAAAGTCTGTTAGAAAACATTCTGTCGAAAACTGGTAGCGAGAAAGTACTTAAGGCTGATGGCCCCTTGATAGCAAAGGCTAACGCTTAAATTTGCGCTGGGCGAGGCAAGGCGGATGGAAGGCGTGTTATAGCCTGGTGTGTCTGCTCGGTCTGGGCCCTCTGCGCCAACGACGGCACCAGTGTCTTAAACCACTTCCAGAAGCTAAGTTCTCGCCACGCAATGTTCAAGTCGGTTTGCGAAGAGGCCATAAGGGTTGAAGTAACCAGATGCCTAAGGAAAAAGCGCTCGCTTTCAACAGAACGTTCTGTCTAAAGCCTTTGGCGATCGGTTGCCTAAGTCCTTTCTTCTTGCAATAAAAGATTGCATAAAGTTTAAACGAGACTTGTGGCAGGAAAAGCAAATGGTTGCATTAACAGGTCTTATATACAAGACAAGCGGCAAAAGGGAGCCAATCACTCCTCATCGTTGTCGTCTTCCGCCGGTGCAGCGCTGCCCATCATGGACACTCGGTCGGCAGCAACTTCAATGCGAGATTGTTCGTCCTGGTCCAGCTAGCGCGGGGGCTCCCAGGTGGCGGCGTTGAGGTCGAACGCGGCATTTTGGGAAAGGCAGTTGCCCAAGATGAACCGCGCTACTTCGAAGGCGCCGCGGCGACCATCTTTGATCGCCTGCATCAGCATCACCATCGGCAGGTCCCCAAGAGCTTCGGCGGCGCGCTCCACTGCACAGGCGTACTGCGCGGCGGTCTCCTCTCGGGGGGGGTACAGGGTAACCCCCAGCGGATCCAGGACCTCCGCCAGCCCGCGGTAAGAACTGCGTAGCATGACGGTGAGGGCCCGGAGGTGCTCAGAGTGCGCTGCGCGGAGGTTCGCAGTCTCCTTGGCGGCAGAGGCAGCGGCGGCCTACGTCGCAGCAACCTCGCGGGTCGCCGTCTCCTTTGCAGCAACCTTCCGGTCAAGAACCCACCGCAACTCGCCAACAGCCTGCGTCGCCGAAGCCAGCGCGCCTTCTCACAACGCCCAGGTGCGAGCGAGGGCGCGGAGCGCCTCGAAGGAGAGCCCGATGTCGGCGGCGATGGCAGAGACGGCGTCGGTGTCAGCCGCGGTGGTGGACGAAAGCTGCTCCAGCCTCAACGTCGACATCACGGTGTTCTCCGCAGCAGGAGGCACCGTCTCCGTCAAAGGAGTCGGGGACAAGGTGGAGGCAGGAGGATCGCGCAGGCCGGAGCCCGAAGCCTTAGGATCTGACCTGCCCCACGAAGAAAAACCAGAAAAGGTTTCAGGTACGCGAAAAGCATGCAGTGTGCTAACCCTAACGTGAAAATAAATGCATGCAGAAAGTTACCGGAAGCGGCGCCCTCCGAAGGCGAAGGCGGAGGGGGGCAGCCTTAGGCCGCTCATCCGCGGCACCGGCGCAGCTATTCCTCCTCCCGATGGGGGGGGGGGGGGCGGGGGCGGGGGAATCCGCTATCAAGACGGACGCCGGCGCAGGAGGTGCCGGCGCGACAAACACTGGCACAGGAGGTGCCGGCGTAGAAGAAGCCGGCGCAGGCGGCGCCAGCTCCAAAGGAGTCGCCGCGCTCTCCCCAGAAGGCAGAGTGGCGGCATCAGCAGCAGGGCCCCCATCGGAGGGGGCCAAAGAAGGTGGAGGCAGCCCAGGGCTCTCGGGGCGAGGCCTTTTTGGGCTCGCCTCCCCCTCGTTGTCGTTGTCTTCGGAGAGGATGAGGCGGCACTTCCCAAGCGCGCGGTCGGCGTCGGTTGGGGCGGGAAGCGCGACGGCCACAGGAAAGAGCGGCGGATCTGTAGGGGTCGATAGACCACCTAGACCGCGGGACCAGAAACCTCCAAGGGAGGCAGCGCACGCAAGAACGGGTTCCGCTCCGTGGGTCCCAGTCGCAGAGGGGACGAATGCTTGCTGGCAGAGGGGCGTCGGCGGTTGGCGCGGGCAGCAGCCCCGCCAGCCATTGGTGGAGCACCTCCTCTGACACGTTCCCTGCGGCTAGGCAAAAAAAGAAAGAAAGGGGAAAACTGTGAATTAGCAAAAGAACCAAAGGAAAAGATGTTCCACGAAATCATAGGATCCAAAACAAAGCAAGAGCACTCACCTCCGGGGGCGATGCGGGTCCCATTGTCATCGCCATAGTATTGCCAGGCGGGCAGAGGCGGCGTCGCAAGAAGTCCGCCACCACGTGGGTTCCGGTGAGCCCATTGTGGTGGAGGTCAGCAATGCGCGCCAGCATTGCCCTTGTCTCTGCCGCATCGTCGGGCAGAGACCCCCAGCAGGCGAGGGATTCTGCGAGGCCCTCAGGGAAGGCGAGCTCGTCGCAACCGCTGGAGTCCTCCACGTACAACCACTGTCGCGGCCAGTCCTTCCAGTTGGACTTGAGCGCAAGCGGAATGAAGGCGGTGGAGTCTCGGAGCGAGAAGTAGCACCTCCCACGACCCCGCTCGAGCGCACTCTCACATGCAACGTGAAGAGCCGACGCCAGAGCGGGAGATTCGGCATCACCCCCATGAACATTTCGCAGAGGTGCGCCGCCTGGATCTCGTAGAAGGCAAGCACCCCCAAGAAGAACTCCGAGTACGGCGGAACAAGCCCCGCCAGGACGGCCCAGGTGAAGGTAATGATCTCCCCGTGGCGGGGGCTTGGCGCCATGGTGCCGACGCGGAACTGGGCAGCGGATGGTGGCACGTGCCGCTGGAGCCGTGAGACCATCTCCTCATCAGCAACGGAGGCGGGCAGGGCTAGCTCGGGCGGCGGCGCGGCCAGCGTCGAGGTGGCGGCCGGAGTGGCATCTCCACGGCGACCCCTGCTGTGCTTTCGAGCGATTGGAAGGTGGCGGAAGTGTGGCAGCGAGAAGGCTAAGTGTGTTGGCAGCAGCGAAAGAGTTCTACAGCGACAGCAAGGAAGGCAGACGGCGGTTTGATAACTTGGCGGGCGAAAGGACTTGCCACGGCGCGAAGGAGTGAAGCTTTATTGGTGGAAGGAGCGAGAGCGACGGTTTGGATTCCGTCCCCACTCACGCGCGCGCGGCGCCATAATGCCCCGCCCGCCTCGGCTTACCGCGAAAAGCGGGGCAGTTTCCAAGGAAAATCGTGCGCAGGTGGAGAATCAAGCGGGCGGCCGCTGCAGGTGGTGGGCCCCCACGATTCGTCTCCCATCGCGTGAGAAATGGTGAAATATCTGCACAATGGTTCACGCATCATGGTGGACCTGGGGGCTACTGTCGGTACAATAAATACCGAGGTATTAAGAGTCCTAAAGAAGACCAAGGCGAGGGCCCCATGCGTCAGGCGGGCGATCAGGCCCCAGCGCGTGGGCGAGCTCCTCAGCGCACCAGGCGAGGGCCCCACGCATCAAGCGGACGCTCAGGCCCCAGCGCGTGGGCGAGCTCCTCAGCGCGCCAGGCGAGGACCCCACGCATCAGGCGGGCGATCAGGCCCCAGCGCATGGGCGAGCTCCTCAACGCTCTAGGCAAAGCCGCCACGCGTCAGGTGGGCAATCAGGCCCCAGCGCGTGGGCGAGCTCCTCAGCGCTCTAGGCGAGCCGCCACGCGTCAGGTGGGCGAGCTCCTCAGCGCTCCAGGCGAGGCCGCCACGCGTCAGGCGGGCGATCAGGCCCCATAGCGCGCGGGCGAGCTCTCTTCAGCGCGCGGGAGACCCTTTACTGATAGGTGGGGCCCGCATGGCAGGAAGTGTCCAGAGGGGAGTCTTTTGGGCGAAGGCCCTCCCCGCTATGAAGGACAGGTGCATTTAATGCGACATCATGCGCGGGTGGACCGAGGAAGTAATGATTACCGCCACAGTGACCTCTGCGGGTCTGACCAACTGTCGCTGTGGCTCTGCGGAACTAACCGGCAGAAAGAGCTTGCCGTCACCAAGTTGGCCGCCCGCGTCAGGCGGTGGGGGCAGCGCCCCGCCTGTCCTCCTCGCAGGCGCGCTCACACTAGTCAGAGGCAACTTGCGAAGCATGCGTGGGCGCCGCCGCTCGGCACATCAGCAGCACGTCTCGTCTCTTCTGTCTTGTCAGAGTACTGTACCACCCCCTTTGCTCTCTACGCCAACCCATAGCTTGTATAAAAGGAGTTTAGAGATAGAAGGGAAGAAAAAGGAGAAAGCATTATGTAACCATTCTTACGCATAACCACAATAAGAAAGAGCTAAGGCTCGACAGGAGTAGGACTATTACCCGTCAGGGGGTCCGAATCTGGGTAATCTCTGCATGTCGCTCGTTGCCACGCCCGACGCTCGAATAGGATTGAACTCGGGCTTATCGGCTAGCAGAGTTGAAATCCGATAGGGGTGTGATTCGCTGTGGTTCGGTGAAGAACATGCCGTCAGGGATACTATCTAGATTCTTCATTTTGACCGTAAGAAGTGCGAGCTCAAGCGATAATTTGGGCCTAGGCCTGAATTTCGATGGTATGCTCCAAATGGGCCGCCAGCTGTATGCCGAACCAGTCGGATACAGGTACCACTCGGCAGAGGTTAGCCTAGAACGCGGGAGTCCCTAACACACGTACCAGTAAGGTGAAGTAGGCCACGAAGGCTACTCGGCTTCATCTGGATTGAAATCTGAGTACTCGCCGAGTAGATTTACCAGTCGATTCCAAAGAAGGAAGGGCACATTTGGATTTTCAAATGATGTTTTCATTCATCAAAAGCAAAAGTTGATTACAAAGGACTAAAAAGACCGACGATTACATCGCGAGCTAAGGCTCAACGTCGGTTCAAAGAAGAAAAACAAAGAAGAAAACCCCTATCTACTAGAGCAGAGGGATCAGCTTCTCGGCGATGACGTTGGCAACCTCCGTCAGGATAGGCGCCACCTCCAGCAAGACATCGACGGCGTCCCGAGCGCGGGTTTCAGCCATCGCCAGTGCCAATTGGTCCCATAGCGCCGCCATCTGGGCCGCTTCAGCGGCGGCAGCCTCTTCGGCAGCGGTGGCAATGGCGGCGGCTTTGGCTTCCTCGTCGTAGTCTCCCCCATCGCCGTCATCTACTTCCATGGGGTGAGGATCCTCCATGGGAGACGGGGGAGGGGGGCGATGGTGGAGCTTCCATGGCGAGATCCTTTGTGAAGAAGAAAGAAGAAGAGAAGAGCTAAATCTATGGAGAGTAGGTGAAAAGCACGGTGAAAAGTCCCGGGCTTTTTATAAGCTGGAGGAAGGCGAAACGATCGCGTCGAGTAATGGAACGCATGTGTAGAAACAGTGCGAAGGGGCTGCACTGACGGGACCGCGGTAATAATGTTCGCACTTCCCCATGGCGGCGCCGGTCAAGTCAAGGTTGGTCAAGCCTGCTAAGAAGACGAAGAGACGCAAGTGGAATGTGGGAACAGTAAATCCTACGGCTGCGCAGATTCAAATGCAGGGACACGTGTACTGATTTTTGGGCCGAGCTTGGGCTTGATTCGCAAAGTACACTTCTCAAGGAAAAGGCTTCAGCTGTACATCACGAACAGTGGTACAAGTGCGGTTGGATTTAGCAAAATTAAGCCTCGGTACATCCCATGTTGGATCGATTACAGGAAGTGCTATAAAAAATACCCATCTCTTGGTATACCCCATGATGGGTCAATAGCTGGTCACCGCATATCAGGATCAGATACCAGTGATGTCCGGATAGGGTTTCGAGGGTATGCCCTATGATGGGTCGACCACTGTGCACCGCAACCCGAGTACAGGTACTACTCAACTAAACTCTATCCTAAAGGTACACCCTGTGGTGGGGCTGACTGCTATACACTGTCTTAAAACAGTTGCAGGTGCCGCTACACTAAAATTTTAGCCAAGGTTTGGTACGCTCCATGAGGGTTGCCAGCTGTGCACCATGACAAACGGGTACAAGTACCACTTGGTCGAACATAGCTTGGATATGGTATGCCCCATGCTGGGTCGCCTACCTGTCATTGCTACAAGTAGGACTCGGATACCAACCAAGTTGGGTTGAAAATCAATTTCTTCTTGTGGTATGTCCCAGGTTGGGTCGACTGCTGGTTAAAGCATGACAGTGCTAGGTACCATGAGTGGATTCTGGCTAATATTTCGATGGTACGCTCTAAAAGAGTCACCAGTTGTGCACCGCAATAGATGGGTATAGGTACCACTCGGCCAAGCCTCATCCGAACAAAGGTATACCCCATGATGGGTCAATAGCTTGTATTCCGATAATCGGGCTGGGTACCACTTGGAAATTTCAACGAGGAGCTTTATTGAGCCCTTCACAGCCTCCTTGCATGCAATGGAGCACTCGACAAGAAAGAAAAAGCCAGTCGACAAGCCATATCAAGAGCTGGAAGCACTTTGCATGAAGCATGACTTAGCTGGGATGCAACCGAAAAGGCAGCAACTCGACTATGGACTCAGGGCTACTGCGGAATATACGGGACCCGGGTATCTACAAGGCGGGCCATGAGGACTACCAAACAGGGGATGGGCCGAGCCGGCTATACGCGTACAGGGGCCACCTAGTGATGAGCCCATGGCTCCCCAAATTATTTCATTCGGCTCATTTTCATTTGATGCAAAGGAAAATATGATGAAGGAAGGGCTTCTAGCTTGTACTGCAACTATGTCAAGCAAAATGATATTTTGTGGAGCTAATTTATGTGAGGAAGAGGGGCTTGGTCGATTCAAGAAGCCATGTCATATTTCAAACAATGCCGTAGCTAGTGGTTTTTGGAAGTCCTCTGGTTCGTTTTCTTTTGATGGGAAAGAAAGCAAGAATTATGAGAATGGAAAAACTCTTGTGGCTGCTGTCCAACCAGGTTAATATTTGTTGGAGTCAAATGCTGCATGAAGAAATAGAATTTAAAAGGTGAAGCCAAGCATCCTGGTGGGCTACTTGTTTGCACGTATGGCTAGTTTTGTGAGCTATTCGGTTTGGTCTTTTTGTTAGCCGAGTCCAACATGTAATACGGCCTGCATGCATGTTTTGTTTAGTCGGTCCAGTTTGGGTGAGTCGAAGTAGGAGTCCACGTACGCGTCTTGTGCCTGCGAGCACGTATATGGCCTAGGGCCGGCCGTGTAACAGATTAGATTGCATATTATTTTGTCGTGTGTTTCGTTGAGGTTTCCTCCGAAGAACAGCGAGAGGGCGACGGCCTCTCATCTACCTCTTGCCGATCCCCCGAGGATTGTGTTGAGTGCGTGATCGAGCTGCTGCAGCTGGAGTACGCCTCGGATTCCTGCTGGAATTCTCATCTTCTGATCGTGGCTCGTCGTGGCCGCGGGTGGAAGGATTCTTCTAGGGTTTGGATTGCATCTACTGTAAGCCGATCCCTCTATCTATCTGTGCTAGTGCTTGTGTTTGATTAATCAAACAGGATTATTCGGTGCTTGCTGAGATTAAGAAATTAATTACGTATCTCCTACTGGCTGCTACATTGATCTTTGGGGAATATTTTAAATTGGTTTGCGGTTATCTTATTTTGGATCGGATATTTTAGTGCTGCAAATTATTCCATGAGACTCATCTATCCACGTTACTGTTGCTGCTGCACTTTGTTGATCACGTGAATTAGTCTCAGTTATATTTGTTCTACCGATTATCTTGTACCGTGAAAAATCGGGAAAACAATTGGGCATCGTAGGCGTGTCCTCATCATAATCGATGGGGAAGTTTTCGGTAAAGCAATTAACGCTAAGTATCTGAAGAAATATTATCCTAGCGTTTGGGTTGGAGCTTGAGTCGAGGCTTGTTAAAAGCCGATTCTGTGAATCGCCTATAGTTCAAGGAAAACCGTTTCATGCTTTGGCGACTTGGCGGCATAATTTTACTCAACTTAAAAGCCGATTCTGTGTAAATCGCCTATAGTCTGGAATTTGATTCATGATGCAATTTTACTCGACACGTTGCTGTTGAGCAAGAGCCGATTCTAAAGAATCGCCTAGAGGGTAAAAGTTGATGAAATAAAAGCGATTGCATAAAATAAAGTAATTACAGAGGCACGAGGGCCTTAACTGTTTTCACCCTAAGGAGCAAGGTGGAACATTGTTTCCTGATCGGTATAAATACCGATTCATACAAGGTTTAAGAGAAATTTTGGCACGCAGGCCAATCATTCGCAAAATTCATAAA
>SPJY01005804.1:304974-315380 GCA_005191435.1 Raddia distichophylla
TGTAACAGATTAGATTGCATATTATTTTGTCGTGTGTTTCGTTGAGGTTTCCTCCGAAGAACAGCGAGAGGGCGACGGCCTCTCATCTACCTCTTGCCGATCCCCCGAGGATTGTGTTGAGTGCGTGATCGAGCTGCTGCAGCTGGAGTACGCCTCGGATTCCTGCTGGAATTCTCATCTTCTGATCGTGGCTCGTCGTGGCCGCGGGTGGAAGGATTCTTCTAGGGTTTGGATTGCATCTACTGTAAGCCGATCCCTCTATCTATCTGTGCTAGTGCTTGTGTTTGATTAATCAAACAGGATTATTCGGTGCTTGCTGAGATTAAGAAATTAATTACGTATCTCCTACTGGCTGCTACATTGATCTTTGGGGAATATTTTAAATTGGTTTGCGGTTATCTTATTTTGGATCGGATATTTTAGTGCTGCAAATTATTCCATGAGACTCATCTATCCACGTTACTGTTGCTGCTGCACTTTGTTGATCACGTGAATTAGTCTCAGTTATATTTGTTCTACCGATTATCTTGTACCGTGAAAAATCGGGAAAACAATTGGGCATCGTAGGCGTGTCCTCATCACCTAGCCTGCTATCCAACTTGTATAGCAAGAATAGGATAAAGATAGAAGTCTATCCCAAATAGGGAAGATACAATTGTAATCCTGGATAACTACGTGTTAGGCAGGACATGATAGATTAGGAAACCTACCTTGTAACCGACTAGGACTTTACCTTGTAACCCTGCCCCCCCACACTGTATAAGGCGGGCAGGGAGCCCCTGGTTGGGCATAGATCCATCAATTAATAGATACATCGAGAGACGCATTGAGCTCTCATCGAGAAACATATCGACATAATTCCACAGCACAGGACTAGGGTATTACCTCCACCGGGCCTGAACCTGTATAATCCCTTGTCTTGTGGTACCATCGAGTTTGGAGTCAGCGCCTAGCCCCATATATTTCATTGCCGACAACACCTCCCGGTGAACAGAACGTCAACAGTCGGGTTTCATATAAAACAAATTTGGCAAATACACTACTAAGCTTCGTTGAGGAATCTTTACAGGAACCCCAGATACAAATTTTCCGCCAAAACGGTCGAAGTATCCCGGGCGTCTTCAACAAACGCTTTTGACTTCCTCCTCATTGACAGTGCGAGCGAAGCCTTCCTTGACGGCGTTGAGATCCACCCGAGGATATAGTGACTTCACTATTGCCAAAGCTTGGCTGCCGCTTGTGTTCACCGACTCCTTCAGGTGGTCCATCAGCTTCTCGGGCACCTCCCTCGGTTGCATGACGATCTGGCCCTCATCGCTCGACCCTGCGCTCTCAGGCAGCCGGAATTCCGCAGCGGTCGATCGCTTCACGGAGCTGTTGATAGGCCGTATGCGCAGTGTTCATCCTCTCATTAAGAACGTTGAATTGCGCCTGCGTCTTCTGCTTATATTCTGCAAGCAAGATAGAGGTTGTCTCCAGGCATTTCACAAGCACAATGGAGGCAGATAAGCCAAGTGAAGCTTACCTTCAAGCTCTCGTCTAGCTTTGTCAAAGTTGGCCTAAGCTTGGAATTCCGAGTTCTCTAGAGCATTGTACTGATTCTAGAGTTGAGCAATGGTGTAACTTCCAGGCTAAAAAGAAATAGAAAAGGGATGAAATTCAATGCAATAATCAGAAGACTACAAAGGCATTCGGTTCAAGGACCTACATGCAAGGGGGCCAACCAGCTCTGTTTTCTCTTCCCGCAGGGCTGAGGCTCGGGCTTGAAGATTTCGCACCTGGATTCCAGCTTTTCTTTTGGTTTCTTCCACTTCGGTCCTATATTTATTGAGTTTTCCCACATGGGGGAGCACGCCTCGGAAGAATGTTGATTTCCTTTTGGATCGTTCTTCCATGTTTTACAAGGTAGTGAAGAATCAAGGTTTACCACTCTGCGTGGATAGAATAAAAGATTGGAAAACATACCTAGACCATTGGGCTTTGAACGAGGCTTGTGGGAGAGCCTTTGGTTCCCGAGGGATTTCTTCCATAGTAAAGACCCGAGCTAGGCAGCTAGAGGCGGTGAATAGACGCCACGAAATTTTTCCTACATTTCCACCAAAAAACCCGAACAACTTGACAATTATGTGTACCCTTCACTTGGGTGCATGAGAGCCACGAAATATTTAGGATTTTGGAATCACAATCCTGATTGTCAAGTATCCAAACAAAGAAGAATCAATTCAAACCTTGCTTTTGGAAAAGAGATCAAGCTAAAACACCAAAGTTACTTTCCCAAAAGCAAAAAGCAGATTCCCAGAAAACTTGTCTTGCAAGAAGAGAGTGGTTCCTGCTGTTGGAAGGCTTCAGAAATTTTTACATTTTGTCTACACCCATGTGGGTGAGTCGTGATCTTCTCCTCCAAATTTCAGCTTCAAACTCCACTCAGAGAAAATACTAAAAATCGTGCACCAAGAACTGTCAGGAACTCGAGACTGCAAGTTTGGGGCTCGGTATTCATATCATAGCTCCCAAATGGGGAAACCAGTGGACTTTAAATTTTTACCACAGATGGGTATGTGAGTCACGCATCTTTTCCAATAGGAATCATCCCAAAATGATGTTTCTAGATTTTTCTAAAAAACAGTTACTGATTGCTATGCGGAGGAAAGTTTCTGGACAGATTGCAACAAGTCAATAACTTGATCTCTTGGCTCTCATATGGTTGCAAAGATTGTGTCAAATCATATTACCAACCTCAAGGAATCATAGACCATCAAGAACCAGCAAGAAATCATCCAAGTTTATCTCAAAACAAGAGCTCCAAAAGGGAAAACGAAAATAAGAAAAACTAGGAGCAAATCAACACAAGATACTCACGGAGAATAATGATTTCATTGCATAGAAGTTGAGGGATTACAAACTACACTCCTTGTGGCCACAAGCACTCTAAGTGACACCCAAACACACCCAACTCACCCTTTCTATTTCTAAAATTTTCAGCTCCAACGGGATGAAGGGAAGGGCTACCCCTTACCCTCCTTATATAGCCCAAGGGTGAGATGTCCTAAACCCTAGAGCCCATCTCCACTCTTATTTGAGGATGAGTGGTGTACAACTCACACACTAATGAAAGTGCATCTAGGCCCTAAGTAATTTTGGTGATTAATGATTAACAATTATAGAGCTAATATTTTCTGTTGGAGAATTGTACACAGATGTTATACAGGTTAAATTCATGAGGTACATGTTTACAAGTGATGGTGTACCCCTCAAAAGTGGATATAATGCAAGAAGGCATCAAGACTAGTATTTATTTGTAAATCTTTAATTATTGAGTCCTGTGGATGCCGTACTATAAAGATGGATGCAATGGATAAGCATATAAAAGTTCCTAAGTGCTCAAAATAGGTATCTCGAAGTTCGTGTGAGTTTTCCACTCAAAATACACCATACAGAACCTACACCATCAGAACATCCGACGAGGGTCGGAACATCCGATGGTAATCCCAGTCTGACAGTTTTCAAAGCCTTCCAGAGAGTAGTCCATCGGAACATCCAACGCAGGTCGGAACATCCGATCGCCATCGGAACATCCGACGGGGTCAGAACATCCGATGCGGTATTAACTGCAGCAATGGCTAGTTTTCGGGATTCTCTATTTAAAGCCTTCTCTAACACTTGCCAAAAGGTTACACACGCTGATTACATCCTGATTTGAGCCTAATTCATATTCTTCATCTATCTTAAGAACCCTGGCCTTTGTCTCTCTCTTGTACATCTTGTGAGATCTAGATCTAAAGAGATCAAGGCACCCAAGTGCTCCACGAATTAGAGTCCAATTCTTGAGCACAAAGCGATTCCTAAATTTCTTTATCGCATTTGTTACTCTTGGAGGCTTGAAGGGCTCCTAGATGGCTAGGTGTCGCCGGTGAGTCGCCGATATTTGTGTGGCGTGCCTTCGGAGTTTGTAAAGATGCGAATCTACCTCTGCTAGGAAAAGGATTCAACTAGTAATCGCCGGTCAGTGTTGTGTGCTTCGCCAGGAGGGAATTAGGGTCTTGGTGATCCGGGCTTTGTGCCTTTCCTAACGGCGAGTAGGATCTCCCTTCAAAGATCCGAACATCGGTAAACAAAGATCGTTGTGTTTTCGTCTTGGTCTTGTTTTATTGTTTTTACTATTGGTGTTGGTCTGTTCTGAGTATTCTTGAATAGATCTAACCTTGGTTTTGCGAGAAATCAGTTTTTGCAGCAGGTTTTCGACAAATCCAGAATACCCAGGATCGGAACATCCGACGCCGTCGGAACATTCGACCCAGATCAGGACATCCGACGTAGGGGTTGCTGGATCAGGTCGTCACATCTGATTTGCATCGAAATATCCGACGGACTGGTCACTGTTCAACTTTATTAATTCCGCAATTTCGTTTTATTCACCTATTCACCCCCTCTAGGCGGCATAGCGATCCTATCAATTGGTATCAGAGCCTAACCTCCTGTTTTGAGCTTAACATCTTGGAGAATCATGCCTAACCACAAAGATCATACCGAGATCGAGACTTCAAGTGAAGGCAAAAAAGGCTGCTATTTCTTATGTTTATCCTAATACAACATCTTCTTCTCATGTCTCTATCCCCACTGGGCATGCGCCTCACTTCGATGGCACATACTACCCACAACGGAGACATAAGATGAAGATGTATCTAATGTCTATTCATCCTTCTATTTGGAGAATTGTAGAAACAGGTTTTAAGCCCAAGAAACCGGAGAATCTCACTGCTGATGAGGAAAGAGTCTCCTTCCGCAAGTATCAAGCCGTCAATGCATTGTTTAGTGCCTTGAGCCCGAGTGACTTCAACCGAGTGGACGAACTTGAAGAAGCCAAGACAATTTGGGACACCCACAAAGTTATTCACGAAGGCACATCAAGTGTGAGGGAAACCAAGATCATGCTTATCAATGGCAAGCTAGGAAGGTTTATCCTAGAAGAAGGAGAAGACTACAAGATAATGTTTGATTAGCTCAAGGTGTTGGTAAATGAGGCAAAGGGGCTTGGATGCAAGTCTCTCACTGATCACGAAGTGGTCAAGATTCTACTCCGGGCTATCACTCCAACAAATCGCCACTTGGTGCAAATGATTCGAGATAGAGACAACTATCACTCAATCACACCGCATGAAGTGCTTGGAAGAATTCTAAGTGATGAGTTGATGGATCAAGAGGCCTCGAGCATTAAAGAGATGGTTCAATCAACAAAGAAGAAGAGCATTGCATTGAAGGCGAGCAAAGTGTCAAAGTAAAGGATGATAGCTCAAGTAGTGATGATGAAGATGGGCCAATGAACATGGAAGAGATAACGTTCTTGGTGAGAAAGTTCAATAAATTTCTCAAGAAGAATGAATACAATAGTAAAGTCAAGAAGGACTCCGGAAAATCCAAATCCTCAAGGAGTTTAAGGAGAAAATGCTATGAATGTGGTGAAACCAGACACTTCATTGCCGAGTGCCCACACAAGAAGGATAAGGACAAGTAAGAAAAGAAGAAAGAAAAGAGTTACAAGAAGGACAAGAAAAAGAGCAAGAGACACAAGAAAAGTTCAAGAGGAGAAGCTCACATTGGTGAGGAGTGGGACTCCGAATCCGACTCCGATTCCGACTCCGAGTCCGATGATGAGAGTGTTGCTTGCATTGGAATGACTATCCCAAAAAGGACCTCATCTCTATTTGGCGAATTGACGGATGACGATGATGAACCATCGATGTGCTTCATAGCCAAGGGCCCTAAGGTATCATCAAGATCTTCTAAATCTCTAGTCAATTCTTATACTAACAATTCTAGTGATGATGAGGATGATATGAGTCATGCTAGTTTGGTCAAGATGATGAGAAGATTTGATATGGGTAAGTTGACTGAGCTAATGGAGAGGGTTAAGCAATAAGAGGACCTTCTTGAGAAAAGAGAAGACTTGCTCATCCTTGAAAAGGAGAGAAACCTCCAACTTGAGAAGGAACTTGCACTGGAAAAGAAGAGGGTTGAGAAGATAACTAAAGAATTTTCTGAGGTCAAATCCAAAACAATCTCTCTTGAGATCAACAACTCTTCACTCAAAAAGAAACTCATTTCTGCAAAGGAAGCACATGAGAATCTTAGAGTGAAGTTTGATAATCTCTTGAAGAGCACCTCCACTCTTCCAAATGCAACTTGTGACTCACCTCTTTCTACGAGCAATGGTTGTGCAAGGTGCTACAATGTGGAAGTAAATGCTTGTGCAACAAACTTCACCAATTTACAAGATCTTGCTAGTGAGAATGAGAAGCTAAAAGGTCTACTTGAGGATCGTATTCAAAGATCTTACAAGTCGAGTAAGGGACTTGATGAGATACTAGACAAGAGAAGAGAAAATTTCAAGAAGGCCGGACTTGGCTATGTTCCACTCAAAGGCAAGAAAGCATATGTTGTGGTGACCCCGGTCACTAAGCCAATTCATTTTATGAGAGAGCAAAGCTCAAAGGCTCACGTTTCTCACTCTACTTTTAATGCCTCTTACATTCTTAAAAAGAATAATGTTGATAGAGTGCTTGCTTATCATCTTGGACCGAAGCGTAATAATGCACATTTGGTGAGATCCATTTGGGTCTCAAATTTGGGTACCTAAGACCAAAGCTTGAACTTTATAGGAATAACTCCCCGGTGGCCCTAGTTGGGTACTCGACAGCAGTTGCACTTACCATATGACCGGAGAGAAGGAAATATTCTCTCAAATTAATTGCTACAATCAACCAAGTGAGAGCATTACTTTTGGAGATGACTGTAAATGTGATGTACTTGGTCTTGGTAAGATTGCAATTACTGAAAATCTTTTTCTTACAAATGTCTTACTTGTGGATTCATTGAAATACAATCTTTTATTCAGTACAACAATTCTGTGCTATCGGTTACGATTGTAACTTTTCTTGTGATGGTGTGAATGTCGTTCGAAGGAGTCATGGTTTAATAGCCTTTAAGGGTCATCGAAAAGAAAAGCTTTATCTTGTGGACTTCTCCACGGATAGACCTAGCCCTGGGATATGCCTACTGGCTAAATCTAGCATGGGTTGGCTTTGGCATCGCCAACTAGCCCATGTTGGTATGAGAAACCTCCACAAACTCTCGAAAGGGAATCACATCATTGGACTAACAAATATAAAGTTTGAGAAAGACAGGCCTTGTAGCGCATGTCAAGAAGGAAAACAAGTCGGAGCATCCCATCCTTCGAAGAACGTGATGACCACAATAAGACCTCTACAACTACTACATATGGACCTCTTTGGACCGATTGCATACATAAATATAGAAGGTAATAAATACGGTCTTGTTATTGTTGATGATTTTTCACGCTTCACGTGGGTATTCTTTTTGCATGATAAGACAGAAGCGAAAGGAATATTGAAAAAGTTTATGAGAAGATCTTAAAACGAGTATGAAGTGAAGATTAAGAAAATTCGAAGTGACAATGGGAAGGAATTCAAAAACACCGATGTTGAAGAATATCTTGATGAGGAAGGTATTAAGCACGAGTTCTCGGCCCCCTACTCCCCACAATAAAATGGGGTGGTCGAGAGGAAGAATTGAACCCTTATCGAGATGGCAAGAACCATGCTGAATGAATACAAGGTTTCGGACATATATTGGACGGAAGCTGTGAACACCGCATGTCACGCCATCAACCGACTCTATTTACACAAGTTACTGAAGAAAACATCATATGAGCTCTTTACCGGTAACAAGCCAAATATTTCATATTTCAGAGTCTTTGGCAGTAAGTGTTATATTTTGAACAAGAAATTCAGAAGCTCTAAGTTTGCTCCTAAGGTTGACGAAGGTTTCTTGCTTGGTTATGGATCAAATGCTTACGCCTACCGAGTTTTCAACAATACCTCCGTTGTGGTTGAAATCTCGCGTGACGTAACATTTGATGAGACTAATGGCTCTCAAGTTGAGCAAGTTGATCAATATATGCTAGATGAAGAAGAACCACCGTGTGACGCGATCAAGAAAATGGCTATCGGTGATGTCAAACCTCAAGAAGGCGTAGAAGACGATGATATACTACCTTTGTCAACTCAAGTCGAACCGCCAATAATTGTTGAAGATGATGAAAATGACAAGTCAAGTGAAGGTGATGATGACGATCTCAATCCACCGAATGCATATCCTAGAGTACGCCAAAGTGTTCACCGAGATCATCCCGTCGAAAACATCATTGGTGATATATACAAGGGAGTAATTACTAGATCTCGTCTTTCAAATTTTTGTACATTTTACTCGTTCGTCTCCTCTCTTGAGCCACTCAATATAGATCAAGCTATCAAGGATACCGATTGGATTATTGCTATGCAAGAGGAGTTAAACAACTTTACTAGGAATGAGGTGTGGGAGTTGGTGGAAAGACCGAAGCAAAACATTATCGATACAAAATGGGTCTTCCGCAAAAAACAAGATGAACACGGTGTAGTGACAAGAAACAAAGCACGGTTGGTTACACAAGGATTCACGCAAATCGAAGGTTTGGATTGTAGTGAGACTTACGCTCCCGTAGCAAGAGTAGATGCTATTAGAACATAGTTTTGCACTTAAACATAGCAAGAGTAGATGCTATTAGAACACGGTGTAGTGACAAGAAACAAATCATGGTTGGTTGCACAAGCCTTTACGCAAATCGAAGGTTTGGATTGTGGTGAGATTTACGCACCCGTAGCAAGAGTAGATGCTATTAGAATTTCAATTGCTTTTACTACTCACCATGGCTTTAAGTTGTGGTAAATGGATGCAAAGAGCGCTTTTCTTAAAGGTCCACTTTTCGAGCTTGTCTACGTTGAGCAACCACCAGGCTTCGAAGATCCAAAATATCCAAATCATGTCTACAAACTCAACAAGGCGTTTTATGGATTGAAACAAGCACCTCGTGCATGGTATGAGTGCCTGAAGGATTTTTTGGTAAGAAAAGGTTTTGAAATGGGTAAATCTGATCCTACACTCTTTACTAAGCTAGTAGATGGTGATATCTTTGTGTCAATTTTATGTTGATGATTTTGGATCTACTAATGAGTGCTTTTGCGAGGATTTTAATAGTTTGATGACTAAACGCTTTGAGATGTCAATGATGGGAGAGCTCAAGTTCTTCCTTGGACTACAAGTGAAACAAATGAAGGAAGGAAATTTCATTAGCCAATCAAAGTACGTGAAAGATATGCTTAAGAAGTTTGAGATGAGCAACGCCAAGCCAATCAAGACTCCTATGCCAATAAATGGTCACCTTGATTTAAATGTAAATGGTAAGGATGTCGATCAAAAGGTATATCGTTCTATCATTGGTTCTCTCCTCTATCATTGTGCATCTATGCATGATATTATGCTCAGTGTGTGCATGTGTGCAAGATTTCAAGCTGCATCCAAGGATTGTCACTTAGTGGCAGCCAAGAGAATCTTAAGATATTTGATACACACTCTCAACTTTGGCCTTTGGTATCCTAGAGGGTCAAACTTTGACCTAATTGGCTATTCAGATGCGGATTATGCCGGTTGTAAAGTGGATAGGAAGAGTACTTCCGGTACTTGCCAATTCCTTGGTAGGTCGCTCGTTTCGTGGGCGTCCAAGAAACAACATTCTGTAGCCCTATTCACAGCCTCGGCTGAATATATTGCCGCAGGACATTGTTGTGCCCAACTACTTTGGATGAAACAAACCCTGAGAGATTATGTCCTTAACCTCAACCACATTCCACTTTTGTGTGACAATGAGAGTGCCATAAAAATAGCCAACAATCCTATTCAACACTCCCGAACCAAACATATCGATATTCGCCACCACTTCTTAAGAGACCATTCAACCAAAGGTGATATCGATATTACCCATGTGAGAACCGAAAACCAACTAGCTGATATTTTCACCAAACCCCTTGATGAGAGAAAATTCTGTGAGTTGCGAAGTGAATTGAATATCCTTGACTCTCGGAATGTTGCTTGACCTATTGCACACATTGTTTGGTGATTGAAAAGGTTTTCTTTATTCTTTCAATTGGTATATTTTACTATAGTTACATAGGTTTATATATAAATAAGCTGATTGATTTGGCTCTTTGGATATTAATATCCTATTTATTCACGGATGACCTTAGTTTGATTGATTGATATGCTTACGGGTCATTCTTGAGTAAATTCATTTCTTAGAACTCCCCTCTATCCTTCCGGAGCCATCTTATCTATTCTCAAGGAGTCTGGAGTTCAAAACTTTCAAATCCAGCAAGAGGGGATCGGATGTTCCGCTCGGCATCGGAACTTCCGGTGGAATCCAGTGAGGGTCCCGTCGGATGTTCCGACCGGCGTCGGAACTTCCGATGCAATCCAGCAGGGGGTCCGTCGGAACTTCCGTCGGATGTTCCGACGCG
>SPJY01005804.1:318420-347019 GCA_005191435.1 Raddia distichophylla
AAAGATGAATTTAGGACGAGCTATATGTGGCAATTAAGTTTTAAACTTGATTGGTCCGCTTGGTGTTGTCTAGATTCACCTAGCTGCTGTTGCATATTCGATATGCTATATGGATATCAAAACAGCTCTCTCTGGTTGAGACCTAATTGAGAATGTGTTTCGACAGGGCCTCAAGTTTTCATGATCCATGAAGCGCTAGACCATGCGAGTTTTTCAAAACAATCATATCAGAGTTAAATATTTATTTTGATGTGTAGTCAAATTGTTTGGCTAATTCATCAAGGGCAAGTGGAAGAGCACTGATTTTTCTGATCTTATATATGTATGACATATTGTTGATCGTAAATAATATTCCATGATTTTGACATTAGGGTCTATAGGGATAGATCTGGAAGGCTAATTGGATTAGACATATATGTTGATATGGTGTTGAATGGTTCAACAGGAAATTTGTTCCTATGTATATCACATTGGAGAGCAAGATTCAGTATTAGATACTTGATGAGCATAGTAATTGCCAAAGAAGGGTTTTCATGCCCTGTGCATTAAGGTGAATGTCACCGAATATGCAGATATCAATATAATCCAGGTGAATGTCGCTGGATGGTAAGAAACATTCTAAGATACTTATGAAGTATAGTGAATGTATACTTTGAAGGTGAGAAAATGTGCCATGTAAAGGTTACATCGTGCACTAGTTTTCAAACCAATACATAATGGAGATTAAAAAGCTAAAAAAGTTTCAGCCTAGACAAATATTACCATAACTTTTATGAAAGGCGCACATAAATATTGGATATTGGATATCTGTCTGTTAGCTTCAGTGCACGTGGATAAAATAAAAGTGATGAGCCAATTAGGCGGTTTTGGAGAAGACTATTTCACTTCTTTGTTTATGATAGATAAATTGTTATCCTCTGGTTCCTTGAATAGCATCATCGGTATCAATCAACAAGTACGACTTGTTCGTGGAACTCTTTCACTATATGATGTTATTCTAAATAAGTCCCTGATCGTATCATAACTTGAACCATTATGATCCTAAGATCAGCACATGTATTGATTGATGATCATGTTCCCGGATCATTGATATGGAGATATCAAATCATGCAACAATGTGCATACATGTTGGAGAACATAGGTGGTTGGAGAAACCCACTTCCGAGACGCTGTGAGATTGTTATCATTTAAAGTGCCATCAACGTATAGTCTCGAGTGGTACACCTATATGGTCCTTAGACCTGAGATCGTCATAGTTGCCCAGCATGTGGACTCGTATGCTTTGGTGTCATCAAACGCTACACCGTAATAGGGTAGTTATAAAGATGACTACTGGGTATGCCACGAAGCATTGCTAGGGTGTGTTTATTAAGATGGAATTTGCCCCTCCTATATAACAGGAGTGATACCTCTGGGCCCCTTGGTGTGGATGGATAAGGAAGCGCATGGCCATGCCAATGTGATTAGAGAATCGCATTATCTCTGTGTATCCATTACATTGACGAGTGAAATGGTTGAGCTATTAACAAGGGTGGCGCGCATCTCGTCTTGAGCTTGACTGGTATCGCGTGGTAAAGGGATCAGTATGTACGAGTGTATTAAGGTTCAGCCAACGTTGCATTCTGTGCATTCGGGGGTTAATATGTGTTTCTAGATACCGCTATTGATCTGTGGACTGAAAAGTTGTTTCGAGTCTACTGCTGACTTACACATGAACTTACAGGGTCACACACTTAAGTAGGTTGGGAATTGTAACTTCATAATTGTTCATTACGCAAGTGGGAGATGTTGGGATATGCCCAATGAAAATTATGAGTCGCATATGATGCGGGCTCATGGTTAGCGTGGGATACATATGATGTGGACTCAAACCTTATTGGGCCTCTAGCGTAGAGGACGCAATAGTAGGCGTCATATAAAGGGAGGTGGTGGAGAGGTCAGCATATGCGTACGCGCAAGTTCTCCCTCTCCACTAAACCTTAGCCGTCATCTCTCCTAGGCGTCTATGTGCCGGTGCTAGCACACCGTGCATGGACTGATTCCATTCCCTGTATGTGTGGATACCGCAGAGGCACTACACCCTGTGGCGCTAGTCGCTGCGAATCTGAGGACGTGATGAAATCCGCTCGAGGACAGATTCTGGAAGCAATCTTGTTTTGTCGATTCCTGTTGATCTAGAAGGATTTTATGGGCGAGACTGGATGCGTTGGAAAGATAATCTCGTTAGCTTTCCAACGAGTGGTAGAACGTTTTAATGGAGCTCGGATATGGCCGGGGCGTACGTTTGAAGGTGCCCTACGCGGGAGGTCGCGAATCCCGGCGAGCGCACGAAGTACGTCGACGACCTCCACAGCATGGGGATCGGCCGTGGCACACCTCGTGGGACGTTGAGAACCAGCAAGGAGGAGATGATTGGATCGCCGTGAACGACTACTTCTGTACGACTACGTGTAGATCGGTGAACCGGCTTCATCGACTCGTCTTCCGCTGCACAACGCGTCGTAAGGTAATCTTGATCTGTGGTCATTTACTTGCTGGGTGTTCCTGAGTTTCCGTGGTAGAATTTGATTCGTTCCTAGCGTCGCAATCCTGCGTTTCCCTTCAGTGACACCTAGGGACTACCATGTGGGTCCCAATGGAGGCAAATTGGTCCAAGCTCATATTCAGAAGTAAATTGGTACTAAATCTTCCATTTGACATTTTTGTAGATTTTTCCTACATTATTTTCCTAATTACCCAAAGTGAAATGCATATATGCCCTTATATATATAAATAATTTCACTTTAGAAAATAATTCTTTAATAACCCTATATCATGCCATTTGTTTACTAATGTACCAAAATTGGGTCTTTCAAATTTGGGGATTGATAATATGGTCATCTAAGCTATTATTGCATTTTCCCCCAAAAATTCATATGACGTGGATTGAATTGGTGGGTTAGGTCATTTTCTAAGTAGGCATGAAAACAAATGATTCAATAGCTAAATTAATTTCATAACTAGCCACATGATCATGAAAAAACATTTACTTAGGTTTTTTGGCTATTACAGAGGCCGAGCTAGGTCTCTCACTTACAGGAGTGCTCGAGACACTAGGTGTTCCTTGGTGGCTACAAGGAAGGAAGAGCTCTCCCGTGGGATCCTAGACAAGTGATGTGCGTGAACTGACTACCAGTGGGATTGTTCTCCTTCTTGGCCTTCTCTTCACGTAGCCGCTATATTCCTTATATAGGCGATCGTCGATCCCCCAGAAGGAGAATCTGGTGGGTCCAAGCGTCTTGCTGCTTTATCCTTCAAGCCAGAGTTCTTGGCTGGGCTTCGGCTGCCTTCATGTCCGTCCAATCATTGAAAGCGTGGCCTTCCCTGCAAAAGAGAGTAGAAGTGGGCTCGTCCGTGAAGGACTATTGTATTGGTGCCCTGGGAGGCGGCAACAGTCTGCCTTCCCGAAAAAGAGGGTTTCCTTTATGCCATATCCGGGCTTGACTAGTCTCGCCAGCTGTGTTTTCGCCGTTGGTGGGGGACTACGTGCCTGGGTACTCCCATGTCACTCCAAGAGGGAACGCATAACACGTCTCGTGCTTTTGGGCCCACCCCAAGCTAGGAGGGAGCTCAGGGTGATCCGTCGTTATTCCCAAGGAAGCTCGGGGTGAAGCCTCCCGAGCTTAGTTGGCACCCGTGGATGTAACGACACTCAGGCGCTCCTTTGCCAGGCCTTGGCGTATGTATGGCAAAATGGAGCCGCTAGTAGGTCGTATTTTTGTTGGGCCGATATCCAATCACCAACAGCTAGCTCCCGAGCCTAGAGCGGAGCAGTATGGGCTGCTCAGAGGTTTTCTTTCCGGCTTTCCAAGGTGAGCGCGTAGCTTGGCGCCGTAGGTCAGAATGTTCGATTTGACAGCGTGCAGTAGTGGGCGGTTTCTCCGATATTCCTGAGGCATTGCTGGGGAGGATGGCAGCGAGGAGGGCGTGGACGCCTAGGTGCCGTTGGCCTTGTAGTTGCCGGCCTTGTCACATAGCTCCGCCAGTGGGTCGCCAGCCACCACCACCACTGACGCCATGAGGCTCACAAGGAGCAGAACGCCCAGCATGGCTGATCAAGTAGCTACTTCTGCCTACTTGCAGCTGCTTCTTGTTTTTTTTCTTTTCGTCATATGGTCTTCGAAGGATTCTTCATTTTCTTTCTTCTTCCGGGCCGGTCAATTAAAACTGTTCACCATCATTTAATTGGAGAAAAAAATGGCTGGGTCATGGCTCACAACGTTGGCCGGCCTCTTCCCAGTAGCACCTGCTAATTCTTGTTTTTGGAAGAATTCATTTTTCTTCCCAGTCGACTATAACCAATCGTCTTGCCAATCAGGTACAGGACCAGCAGTTCACATCATTTGGAGAAATATTTGCTGGGTCATGCATGCGTTGCTTTTGTAAGTAGTGTTACCTTTCCAACTATTAATTCATATCCCATCGCCTTCTTGAATCGTTCAACTCAACTTTGCAAAAGACCAAGAAAAAGCAACTGCCAGCATAAAAAAAAAAGAAGCACAGTATATATTTTTTGATCTGATATCTTTTGCTCAAGTTTGCTTGCTATCATCCATAATAAGTACCTATCCTCTTATATTAAGCTGCAAGTATTAGGATTAATCTTGGACTAACCCTAGTCCGTATGTGTCGGTGACTGGGAGACGGGCTCCACGGACCGGCAACGGAGAGAGAGGTTGGAGTGAGGCCCAACGATCACCCTTCTTTGCGCTCTGTGTCTCCTGGGCCGGACCTCTCGAGGCACAGTTGCTTGGGCCTTAGGGACAAACGAGGGGGTTTATGGACTATGGACACAAGTGATTTATCCTGGTTCGGGTCCCCACTGCGGAGTATTAGCCCTACTCCTATGGCATTGATATCGAAGGGGAATCAATACAAGGTGGCGAGGCCGAGCTTGGTCTCTCGCTTACAGGAGTGCTCGAGGCACTAGGTGTTCCTAGGTTGCTACAAGGGAGGAAGAGCTCTCCCGTGGGATCCTAAACTAGTGATGTGCATGAACTGACTAACGGTGGGATTGTTCTCCTTCTTGGCCTTCTCTTCACGTAGCCGCTACGTTCCTTATATGGGTGGTCGTCGATCAGCCAGAAGGAGTATCTGGTGGGTCCAACCGTCTTGCTGCTTTATCCTTCCAGCCACAGAGTTCTTGGCTAGGCTTGGGCTGCCTTCATGTTCGTCCGATTGTGGAAAGAGCTATCTTCCCTGCAAAAGAGAGTAGAAGTGAGCTCGTCCGTGAAGGACTGTTGTATTGGTGCCCCGGGAGGCGGCGACACTGTGCCTTCCCGGAAAAGAGGGTTTCCTTTATGCAATATCCGGGCTTGATTGGTCTCTCCAGCTGTGTTTCAGCCATTGGTGGGGGACTACATGCCTGGGTACTCCCATGTCGCTCCAAGAGGGAACGCAGAACATGTCTCATGCTTTTGGGCCCACCCTGAGCTAGGAGGGAGCTCAGGGTGATCTGTCGTTATTCCCAGGTAAACTCGGGGTGAAGCCTCCCGAGCTTAGCTGGCACCCGTGGATAGAACCACCCGCGGGCACTCCTTTGCCAGGCCTTGGCGTGTGTATGGCAAAATCGTGCCGCTAGTCGGTCATATTCTTGTTGGCCGGTATCCATTCATCAACAGTACTATCAACTATCCAATCACCAACAGTACGGTCAACTAATTTCATACTTACTGCCAATTATAGAGTTTATTTTATGAGTAGTCCCGATCGAGACACCCAATTCCTAATGTAATAGGTTTCACCCCCAAGGGCACGATGCTATATAAGAAGAGGCAGGCACGACCAAACGGTCTGACAACCCTAACCTTTTTACAACTTTAATCTCATCGTTATCCCTAAACCTCTTCCCTGTCCAATCGTGGGAACACCAGAGATGTATGCATTACATAGGTTTACTTGATATGAAACAACGTTCAAAATGACTAGTCTTGAATTGACCAGACAAACCAATTGCAAAACTTGAACTTCACTACGAAGCCATCTATTAAACTAACGAAACAAGTGACAATCCACATTGACATCATAGAGCTCGCCACCAGAGGTCGATGTCCGGCCGAGAGAAGTAGCGCGCTGTCACATTCAAACTGACAACCACAACAACGGCTTTAACATAGCGCCGTCGTCGCCCGTCTGCAAATAGGTTTTCACCCTAAAACGATGGAAGGGGTACCATCAGTGAAGCCACCAAAGTGGAAAGTCGATTGTCGGTTGCTCCAGCAGCTAGCTGGACAAGACTTTCACCCCGTACACCTTCACCTCGAGTTCGCATCATAGAGAGGTTGTAGAAGAAGTAACGATTGCGCCGCCGGCGGCCTCCATCCTTGACAATCAAGCCGAGGGAATGAGAGATACAACTATTGCTGCCCCAGATCTTGCCCCCTCTGCTTCGGATCTCATCGCTGCCGACCCATCGCGAGCAAAAGACGTCGCCAAAACATGCACGTGCCAAATCTGGAGAACCAGGGTAGAAACAAAACTGGATAGCCAACATCTAAAATCTCCACCACAGGGTGGAAGAGCACCGATGGCGGGAGTGCTTAGGAGGCCCATCGGTGGCATGGCAGGCCGGCCTTGAGGCCGCTGCCTCCGCCACCGGCAAGCGGCAAGGAATCCTGTGGGAGTCGGGACTTCCGCGTGAGAGCCCCGCATGGATCCACTTCTTATTAAGTCGTCATAGATTGCGGAATAGATGTTGTGCAATTCCTCTGGATGGAATATATATAGTACAGGAGATGGGCCGACCCCAAGGGCCCAATATACTCTAACACTCCCCCGCAGTCTAGACGACACTAAGCGGTTTAGACTAATACAAAGCAAACACACACTCCCCCGGAGTCAAAACAAAGTGACCATCAAACAACGTGACCATCACTCCCCCGCAGTCGGACCGGCAGTAATACGGACGTTCAGGCTGGACCGAAACTCGGTGAATACCGAAATAGGCAGCCCCTTGGTGAAGATATCGGCGTACTGCGATGATGTCGAGACATGGATAACCCAAAATTGCTCGAGGGCAACGCACTAGTGAACAAAATGCAAGTCGATCTCAACATGTTTCGTACGCTGGTGCTGCACTGGGTTGGTGGAGAGGTAGACCACGCTGACATTGTCGCAGTAGACGACAGTAGCCCGGCGAAGGGGACTCTGAAGCTCTTGGAGAAGATGCCGTAGCCAGCACGCCTCAGCCGCACCATTGGCAACAGCACGGTATTCTGCCTCAGCACTGGAGCGGGAGACAGTGTGTTGGCGCTTAGAGGATCAGGAGACCAAGTTGGCGCCAAGGAATACGCCGTAGCCCAAGGTGGACTTACGAGTGTTAGGACAGCCTGCCCAGTCAGCATCTGAGTAGACTATGAGATCAGTGGCCTAGGTGCAATGCAGGAATAGACCAAGCTCAATTGTGAGATCTGAGTGGACTCTGAAGCTCTTTGATACCATATTAAGCTGCATGCACCAACCAGTTCACCCAAAAGTCTAAACTGATGGAGAAGAGAGGGCAATTCACTTATACTTCAACACTCTCCCGCACGTGGAGGCTTCCCCATGCCTCAGACATGGAATAGAGCGGGCATCTTATTTAATTGCGCCGGCCAGGACTCGAACTCGAGAACTATGGCTTTGATACCATGATATATTACGGAATAAATGTTGTACAATTCCTCTGGATAGAGTATATATAGTACAAGAGATGGGCTGTCACCCCTCAAATTTAACTTACCTTGAGGGTCGACGATCCCGTGCACTAGCCCCTGGATCAGTACGCTAGCGTGGAGGACCAAGTATGCCGCAGGACATTGTTGTGCCCAACTACTTTGGATGAGGCAAACATTGAGAGATTATGGTCTTAACCTCAACCACATCCCACTGTTGTGTGACAATGAGAGTGTCATAAAAATAGCCAACAATCCTATTCAACACTCCCGAACCAAACATATCGATATTCGCCACCACTTCTTAAGAGACCATTCAATCAAAGGTGATATCGATATTACCCATGTGAGAACTGAAAACCAATTAGCTCATATTTTCACCAAACCCCTTGAATATCCTTGACTCTCGGAATGTTGCTTGACCTATTGCACACATTGTTTGGTGATTGAAAATGTTTTATTTATTTTGTTATCTATTTTACTATAGCTATATAGGTTTATATATAAGATAAATTGATTGATTTGGCCCTTCGGATATTCATATCCTATTTATTCACGGATGACCTTAGTTTGATTGATTGATATGCTTACGGGTCATTCTTGGGTAAATTCAATTCTTAGAACTCCCCTATCTTCCCGGAGTTATCTTATCTATTCTCAAGGAGTCTGGAGTCTAAAACTTTCAATCCAGTAAGAGGGGGATCGGATGTTCCACCCGGCACCGGAACTTCCGATGTGATCTAGCAAGGGGTCCGTCGGATGATCCGACCGGCGTCGGAACTTCCGACGCTGTCCAGTGAGGGGTCCGTCGGACCTTCCGACGGATGTTTCGACTCGGCCCAGATCTGTGACTTGTCTTTCTTTTTAACCGCGTGGGCCCTGTTCCTCTTTTTACCCATGGGTTTTACCCTAAGTTTTTACCTTCTCTCTCTCCTCTTGGGCGGCGACTGCACAGGGAGCTCCGACGCGCGGCGGATCTTCCGACGGCGGCGGAACTTCCGGCGGCGGACTGTACGGCGGCGGAACCTCTCCCCTGCCTCCACCTCCTCCCTGCTCATCTCCCTCCTCCTCCATTGAAGGTAAAAGCCCCAAATCTTGAAATCTTCTAGAACGTGCAATGTGCGTCGTTTTGATTCGAGTTCGAGGCTAAATATGCTTCTATCTTGTTCATGAAAGTATTCCCCACCTGTTGATGCCTCGGATTTGTCGTTTGGATGCGTGATGTGAAAAATCCCATTTAGGGCATGTGCTGTACACCGTCAGATGTTCCGACCCCGGTCGGATGTTCCAACGTGGTACTCACTGACCCGGATGGATTTTGAGCACTCGCTTTCCGTTCTTTGATTCCATTATTTGTATCATGCAGATGTCTTCTTCCAAGCGACAACGAACCTCAAGTTCGACTGTCAGTCCTCCTTCCGCCGAGTCAAATGAGGACCCTTCAATCTTTCACGAGAGGTTGGCTCAGTGGAAGCGGGCAAATATCCGTGATCCCATTGGTCCTTTGATGATCAAGAAGACATCAAGGACATTTTCTATAATGTCACTCCGAAGATTTTTGGATTTTATGTCGCGGATGTTAAGGAGATCCACAATCACAGAGTTGAGGACCCTTTGAAGTATGAGAAGGAAGAAGGGACCGATGAAAGATTCTAAAATTTCATTCATCAAGATTTCTACGATGTTGCTTTTGTGAAGAAGAAGAGGTAGATAAGGTATATCTCCAATTCTTGAGGATCACGACGTCTGCTCCAATCCGAAAAACCTACGTCCGGGTCTTCACATAGCCGTGCAGAACTCTGTTCGAGTCGTACTCGAACACGAAGTCTTGGCCGCCACGCATCGTGCCAACCAGGAGGCCGTTTGGCAGGATGCATATGGGCTTGACATGGCCCTCTAGGGAGCTAGGCCCTAGGAGGCTGTTCAATTAGGCCGTCAGGGAGTGGGCCATGACAATGGGCCGTGATTCTATCCCCGACAGCTAGCCCCCGAGACTCAAGTGGAAAATCTCACTAGAGTGGGGTCTTCCTCTTGAGACTCCAAGTCACAAAGAGGGCAATTTTCCTGCTACAAAGTCGTGCAGCAGGCGACCGAACAGGTTATGGTTCAACAGAACAAGTCTTGCTCGGGACCGAACAAACCCGCCCGTTTACGAGCAACTCCGTTGCGTCGAACAGGGAACCACATCTGTCCGAGCAGAGCACTCAGCCCTCAATGCAGAGATTGGAGAAATTAACCGTTGGCAGATTCCAATGGTAACTCTCGCTGCGCAGTCGAAACTTTGATGGGGGTGCTGCTGGCGACTTCTTCTGGTTTATGTGCGATGGAGTTTGGTACAACTTCTCGAAGAGGGAGTTTGGCCAGCACCTGAAGCTATCTACTAGAGGCAATATGGAGGAGCTCCATGATGTGGATGCCCTAAAGAATCAAGACTTGAAGTTCTTATATGATGGGCTTATTCCAACTAAGGCTGGAGCAATGAGACCATGAAGCCCTTCTATCAAGTACTGAATCGCATCCTCCGCAAGACTCTTTGTCCCAAGGAAAGTGATGCATCTCGTGTTCTGTCCGACTCTCGCAACCTTCTGTTGAAAATTGGTCTGCGTGAGCGTCCTTTTGATGTGCTGGATTTCATCTTGTGTGAGATCAAGGTCAGTGCTTGTGATCCCAAGAGGAGTTGTCCTTATGCTGAAGTTTATAGGAAAATATACAACTGTGTTTTCTTGTTTGCTACTAACAATGACAGGTCACATCTTCCATCGTCCAGTGAAGAAGTTCAATGGATTTGCCCCACCACCTTCCATTGATATGTTTGATGGCTATGATGCAGAAGATGCTTATCTCGATTTGAAATATTTGAGACAAGGTAAAATGAAGGTAAAAGAGTACTACATGAAATTTAAATCCTTGTTGAGGCTAAGTGAATTAAATGAATGTGAGGAGGCAATTGAAAATAGATTTTTAAAAGGACTTAATGAGGAAATTCGTGATATGCTCATTCATGAAACATACAATTCTCTCTCACAATTATTCAAATGTGCTTGTAGAGCTGAGCATGCCTTTATCGAATCATTGAATGAATATCTAGCCTCTTTAGATGTACCCATTGTTGCGCCTGCTCTTTCATCTAACACTTTGCAAAAAGGTAAACATTGTCGAGAGAAGGGGGATGAACAGGAGCATATGAAGGAAGAGGAAATCACTTTTGTGAGTAGAGAGCAAACCATCGAAGCTACGCCTGCATCAACTGAAGAGGACCTGCAAGGTAAAGAAAAAGGTGGTGTGCTTTCCCACTGTGAGAATACTTGCGATGATATGAAATTGTCCACTACTCATACTACCGTAGAGCAACCATTAGTGGAACCCATTACTGTTTTTTCTTTGTCACCAGATGAATTGCTTTCTATTACTTGTGATAAAGAAGAGTTGTGTGATAGTGCTTCACTTATCCGTCCGCTGTAATAAGTAGTTGTGTAACAATTACTTATTTTGCATAATATATATTTTTCTTAGCTATTTGTGATTGTGTGATGATGTTCAACAAACTGTCGCTCACAAGTTGCTAGTATTGATCTCTGGGACTAGCAATGGATTGTGAGTGGATCCCGGTGAAGCCGGGGTTGCGACACTAACCTTTTATTTTAAACTAATAAATTTCCACAAGTTTTGGTGAGTATTTGTCCTCAGGGTCAAACTGGAGAAAATCAGAGCCGAACCGAAGAAAAGTGCAAGCCGGCCGACCTGTCCTAGGCCGGCCGACCCACATTTGTGGCCAATCGACCCCAAATTTGGCCAGGTGGCTAATAAGCATCCAATGAAGATATCCCTGCGTATACTTCAGTCGGTTTGATCCAATGGCAGTACTTCCTTCACAAATGAGCATAGAATTCCATTGGATTCCTAACTTGCTGGAGTCAATTAACAAAACTGACTTGGAGAGATGATCTACACCATGCATGAAGCATCCCAGAAAAAATTAGTGGCCAGATGATGAAAAGGGTGGGCCGGCCGACCCACCCTAGGCCGGCCGACCCACCTCGGATGCCGATTGGATTCTCCTTCGGAGGGTGGCAAGATGACAAGTGTCCCATGTCGTGGCACTCTCTCATTGGCTCCGGAACACTATAAAAGGACCCCTCACCTCACTTGAATCACACCACAACACCACACTTCATTTCATCCACTCCACTTACAGTTGCTCTTAGTTAGAGTAGATTAGTTGGGAGTTAGAGTCGAGTCGAGCTGAAGCCTCGGAGTTCCGGAAGTGTCTTCGGGAATTTGGGTAACGCTCTTGTATCCTTTCCTGTTTACCAAAATTATTCAGTAAGACTACTTCATTCATTTTATATTGTGTTGAGCTTTATTGGAGATTGAGCATATCTACTATATGAGTGGTGTGGATTAGCCTTACCGGTAGCTTGTATTCGTCTGGAATCAGTTTAGGTTCTTAATCGTATACTTCGAGAGCTAGGTATTGAACCTAGATCATCTTCCTAGGATCCGAGGAAGGTTGATTAGAAATAGTAGCACACGTGGTGTCTGAGACTAGGACTAACTCGATTTACACCCGAGCCCACGTATATGTGGTAGGTGGTAGATGGTGACAACCCTATCCATCCGTAGATATTCATTATCTCGTGCGTAACCCACAGTGTCTGGCTTTGGACCAGTAGAGCCAAATCGGAACGATCATAACCATTCGGGATTCCAATTCAGGATAGCGGGTGGTAGTGAGTGTCCGAGCTCCGACGACGAATATTAAGTGAACCACTGATCGTATTTGCCCAAGCTCTCTCAATAAACTGAATCACACAACATTTGCGAACTTATTAAACTCGTCTCGTTGTCCTCCCAACTGTCTGCCTAATTATTGTAGCACTCTACTTAGCGTGTGTGTGTGTGTCACCGGTCTATTTATCGTATCATATTTACCCGTTAACTAGCTGGTTGGTATATCAATAATATAGATACTAGAATTAACTTTTTCCCTCGTTCCCTGTGGATTCGATACCTTGGAATACTCCTAGGTGAAAACTACAAGTGATATCCGTCCGCTTGCGGATTAATTTCTAAGAGCGTAAGAATCGCCAACACTCGGCAAAACATGCACGTGCCAAATCTGGAGAACCAAGGTAGAAACAAAACTGGATAGCCAACATCTAAAATCTCCACCATAGGGTGGAAGAGCACCGATGGCGGGAGTGCTTAGGAGGCCCATCGGTGGCATGGCAGGCCGGCCTTGAGGCCGCCGCCTCCGCCACCGGCAAGCGGCAAGGAATCTTGTGGGAGTCGGGACTTCCGCGTGAGAGCCCTGCATGGATCCACTTCTTATTAAGTCATGATAGATTGCGGAATAGATGTTGTGCAATTCCTCTGGATAGAGTATATATAGTACAGGAGATGGGCCGACCCCAAGGGCCCAATATACTCTAACACTCCCCCGCAGTTTAGACGACACTAAGCGGTTCAGACTGATACAAAGCAAACACACACTCCCCCGGAGTCAAAACAGAGTGACCATCAAACAACGTGACCATCACTCCCCCACAGTCGGAGCAGCAGTAGTACGGACGTTCAAGCTGGACCGAAACTCGGTGAATACCGAAGTAGGCAGCCCCTTGGTGAAGATATCGGCGTACTGCGATGATGTCGAGACATGGATAACCCAAAATTGCTCGAGGGCAACGCACTCGCGAACAAAATGCAAGTCGATCTCAACATGTTTTGTACGCTGGTGCTGCACTGGGTTGGTGGAGAAGAAGACCGCGCTGACGTTATCGCAGTAGACGACGGTACCCGGCGAAGGGGACTACGACGGTACCCCGGCGAAGGGGACTTTGAAGCTCTCGGAGAAGATGCCATAGCCAGCACGCCTCAGCCACACCATTGGCAACGATACGGTATTTCGCCTCAGAGCGGGAGCGGGAGATAGTGTGTTGGCGCTTAGAGGAATAAAAGACCAAGTTGGCACCAAGGAATATGCCATAGCCAAAGGTGGACTTACGAGTGTTAGGACAGCCTGGCCAGTCAACATCTGAGTAGACTGTGAGATCATCAGCCTAGGTGCGATGCAAGAACAGACGAAGCTCAACTATGAGATCAGAGTAGACTCTGAAGCTCTTTGATACCATATTAAGCTGCATGCACCAGTCAGTTCACCCAAAAGTCTAAGTTGATGGAGAAGGGAGGACAATTCACTTATACTTCAACACTCCCCCACACGTGGAGGCTTCCCCAGGCCTCAGACGTGGAATAGAGCAGGCGTCTTATTTAATTGTGCTTGCCAGGACACGAACTCGAATCCTCTGGCTTTGATACCATGATATATTGCGGAATAAATGTTGTACAATTCCTCTGGATAGAGTATATATAGTATGGCGGGGTGTGACGTGCGGCGGCGGTGGCGGCCGGCGTGCCGAGAGGGTCGCCGTCGTCGCGCTGCAGATGAGCGCCTTCGTGCTGGCGGGGCGCCTCCCGCCGTCGCTGGGCAACCTGTCCTCCCTGAGGACGCTCAACCTCGGCGACAACCGCCTCGAGGGGCCGATACCACCGGACCTCGGCAGTCTCCGGCGGCTGCAGCTTCTCAACCTCAGCCGGAACGCTCTGGACGGGGGGATCCCGGCGGCGCTGGGCAACTGCACCGGGCTCGTGTACCTCAACCTCGAGACGAACCACCTCCGAGGTGAGATCCCTGCAGAGCTGGGCTCCTTGAAAGGCCTCCTCCGGCTCGACCTTTACGCCAACGATCTGTCAGGAGAGGTCCCCCCTTCTTGGCCAACTTGTCGTCCATCAAATCCATTGATCTTGGCAACAACTCGTTCTCCGGACCTGTTCCTTTATGTATGTATATATAGTCTTTTAAACACACATCATTGAAGTAATTAATATTCAATGCACAAAAATTACTTCTATAGCACACTTTAATGTTTATAAAATGACAAATGTAAATTGTAATCATAAACACTTACTTGGCACTTGACATGATATCACAAAGCACCGGATGTAATACTTTCTCGATGACATGATATTACAAAGCACTGAAAATAAAAATAAAAGCATCAAAGGATGAATTGAAAAGAACCCTGTACCGTTCATTCAGTCCGTGAAAATAAATTGAAAATAAAAATAGAATACGCATAACACATACACTACGTATGAGATGGATAGATTATAGATGATGGATGGATTAGACGTAGGGCACAGTCGCACAGATCGGCAGATCGCACTAGATTCCGGAATTGCGAGGAACTGAGGCCGTGAGGGGCGGTGTCGGCGTCGGCGGGACGGCGACCTCCGCGAGGCGAGACCGCAGCCGAGGCGGCGTGTCAGCGTCGTGTGATCGCGTCGGGGTCGAACCGTCGCCACTCAGCCGTCGAGTCGAGGGCTCGCTCAGGGCGCTGGCCGCGCGGCGCTGCGTTGAGGGCTCGGGGCGCTACGTCGGTCCAATCCATCCACAGATCGCGTATTCAAGCGGCGTGATGCGTCATGCGTGGACTCAATCCTCAGGCCTCAGCGGACAGCGGCTCAGGCGCTCAGCCAAAGCCCAAAGGCCAACGTGCAGGCGTGCAGCGTTACAGCGTACAGATACATACATGCATAGTTGCATACATGGCTGGGCGGCCCCTAAAACTCCTCGAGTCCACCATGATATTGTCCGTCTTCTTCGAGACACACGTAAGGGTCATCTTCGTTTCCAGCGTCTAAAGAAGGTAAGTAGGCGAGGCGTCATCAAACGCTGGCTAGTTAACACTTCCCTTAATGCATTTAGTGTCTAAGGCTTTATTTGGAGGAGAGGGTTATTTTATTTGCGTAAAGCCAGGTTTCTAAGACTTTTGAAAACAATCGAACTAGCAATTCCCTATCACTTGTATTGTTATGAATAAATCAGAGGTTTCTATCGACAGTTGGGATATCGATCCCAAGTCAACTAAGCTTCTTGAGAAGGGGAGATAGAAGACACTGCCGAGCAAGATAAACAGCAATCAACGAGCAATGAGCAGACACAAAGTTTTTATCCTGGTTCAGGCCTCTCCTGGGAGATAACAACCCTACGTCCAGTGCTTCTTTATACGAAGATGGGATTACAAGAAGGAACTCGACGAGATGAACAGATCTCGGCGAGATGTTGCGTGTACAAGAAGTAGTATTCGATCTACTCAAGTCTAGCTAAGCTTTTTCGTGCCCTCTACACGTCGTAGGGGCCTGGTTTATGTAGTGTTGAACAACCGACCTACCGAGGGATAATCGGGCCGGGCTGGCCACGAGGACGTAACGGACTCGTAACGAACTCGTACACATGCCAAATACATCCCAAGGTAGATAAGGTATATCTCCAATTCTTGACGATCACGACGTCTGCTCCAATCCGAAAAACCTACGTCCGGGTCTTCACATAGCCGTGCAGAACTCTGTTCGAGTCGGACTCGAACACGAAGTCTTGACCGCCATGCATCGTGCCAACCAAGAGGCCGTTCAGCAGGATGCATATGGGCTTGATATGGCCCTCTAGGGAGCTAGGCCCTAGGAGGCTGTTCGATTAGGCCGTCAGGGAGTGGGCCATGACAATGAGCCGTGATTTTATCCCCGGCAGCTAGCCCCCGAGACTCAAGTGAAAAATCTCACTAGAGTGGGGTCTTCCTCTTGAGACTCCAAGTCACAAAGAGAGTAATTTTCCTGCTACAAAGTCCTGCAGCAGGCGACTGACCAGGTTATGGTTCAACTGAACAAGTCTTGCCCGGGACTGAACAAACCCGCCCGTTGACGAGCAACTCCGTTGCGTCGAACAGGGAACCACATCTGTCCGAGCAGGGCACTCAGCCCTCAATGCAGAGATTGGAGAAATTAACCGTTGGCAGATTCCAACGGTAACTCTCGCTGCGCAGTCGAAACGGGCGACCGTTTTTACTAGCCGTTACAGTAAAAAACTAGTTGTTCTGTGGCAAAAACCATTGCAGAGCTGTTCGGAACAGGGCTATAAAGAGCACCCAAGCCGCCCGCGGCTTGCCACTTCCGTTCTTGCGTGCCTTTCCTTCCCAAGCCCTATTCCAACTGTGCTAGCATCAAACAGCCGCCACCCACCTCCAAAGCCGTTCGGCAAACCTGGGGATTTCAATGGCCAAGTTCGCGGGCACTAGCTTGACCGAGGAGGACATGAAGACCTTAGAGGCAGAGGGGCACGTCGACACCGGCAGCTGGAGGCTGCCCGGGGAGGAGGAGATGCCGAAGCCGCTTGAAGTTGAGTTCGTCAACTTCGAGCTCTTTGCATTGTTTGGGTTGTGGTCTCCCGAAAGCGATTTCGTGGAGGCCCTCCTGAACATCAGCGGGCTGGAGGTTGCAAATCTCAACCCCAACTCGTTGCTCCAAATGGCCGTCTTCGCACACCTGTGCGAGGGCTATTCCTGCATTACTACGCAGTAACGAGGAGCAGCTCCGCCGCTTCCGGGCTGGGGTGCTACTACCTCAAGCTCCGGGCAACTGCCGACGACGCGTCGTACCCTCGTCCACCGCTGCTCGACTCGATGGGAGCGTGGTGGATGAGATGGTTCTACACCAAGCGGAGCGGCGACAGCAAGCTCTTCTTCACCGGACAAGCTCCGGCGAAGGGGACGCAGATGTCGCAGCCGAAGCCGACCGGCGAAGAGTGGTACTTGACTCGGAAGATGGCCTCCCTCGTGGGCCTCGGGCTCACGGGCAGGGAGATCATCCGAGACTTGTGGCGAACAGGATCTGTCTGCTACGGAAAAGGTCCTACCCATTCTACAAGATAGAAGATTGGGAGGACATCACCAGGGAGAACTCGGGTAAGTTCCTCAGACGCTCATCCTCTTCTGGTGATTCATCCGAACAGAGACTAAGTATTTCTTCTGCTCGGCCAATGAAACCTATCGTCGCATGGGTGGCCGAGCATGTCGACGCCATGCTGAAGGCCGCCAAGAAAGACTCCGAGATAACTAGAGTGGTAGCCTACACATGCCCAAAGAACGTGCTCGTCCGCTCGACGAAGGTAACAAACGCAGAACCCTCATCTGACTCATTAGACTTACACAATTATGGCATGCTCACATCGCTTCCAAATACGCAGGACGAGCAGTTGATCATCGGCGGGATCGTCGATGAGGTCGAAGAGTCCGCGAAGGAGGGAGCGGGAAAGGGTAGGGCCAAGTTGGCTGAGAAGCCCAAGGTGGTCGCCGAGCCGACGCGTAGCTCGCCGCGTCGCAGGGGCCGCCAACAGCCTCCGAAGCCCCCTGCGGCGACCATGTGCGCCGCGCAGGCCAAGCGCATGCGCGGCCAGCCAAGGGGCAAACGACCAAGCTCCTCTCTCCTCACCAAGCAAGACAACGAGGACGTACGAAACCTAACCCAATGGCTAAAGCGCTATGCCCAAGCTCACCCGGGCCACATGGAATGGCTGCAACAGATCGCCGAGCCGAGATGTGAAAAGGGCCACAGGAGGCCGCGAACATTCACTGTTTATTAGATTGAACATTACATGGCAGCCCGAAAGATTTGGACAATCAAGGCTCGAAGTTTGACAAAAAGTGCAGAGCTAGGAAAACAAACGAAAGACCTACACAAAGAACTCACGAAGCTTGTCGATGTTCCAAGTGCTGGTCAGCTCTCTCCCGTCCTCCATTGCCAGACGAACAGCCCTCGGGCGTGCAGTAGAAACGACCGTGAACGAGCCCTCCCATCGGGGAGTTAACTTGTTGGCATTGGACAGGTTCTGGACACGGCGCAGAATGAGGTCGCCCACCTTCAAAGCCCTTGGTCGGACAGATTTGGCAGCGTGCCGGCGAAGGTCTTGTTGGTAGCGCGCCATTCTGGCGTGCGCGGTCGCGTGTGCCATCGAGGAGGCCGAGTTCGAGCAAGCGCTCTTGCTCTGTGTCAACCATGTTGACCAAGCTCGTGCGAGGCGAGCCGAGTACCACTTCGGCGAGCAAGATGGCTTCTGCACCGTTGACCAGTTGGAAAGGAGTTTCCCCGGTCGCCCGGCTGGCTGTGGTGCAAACGGCCCAGAGGACGGAAGGAACCTCGTCGACCCAGGCTTTATTATGCTCTTTGAGAGACGCGAACACCCGCCATTTGATACCCTGAACCACCTATCCATTACCTCGCTCGACTGCTCTATTGCTCTGTGGATGTGCCACAGAGGCGAAGCAGACCTTGGTGCCCATCTGTTGGCAGCATTCCTGGAATAGCTCGCTTCTGAACTGGGGACCGTTGTCGGTGATCAGCATATGGAGAATCCCGAGGCGCGTGATCACATTACGTTTAAAGAAACGCACAGCCGTTTTGGCGTGAAGAGACGACACGGGATTGGCCTGAATCCACTTTGTAAAGGTGTCGATGGCGACGAGCAAGTGCGTGCAGCCCTTGAACCCCTTGGGGAACGGGCCGAGCTGATCCAGACCCCATGTGGAGAATGGCCATGAGGAGGGATCGTTTGGAGCTCTTAGGCGAGCTTATGGGCCTTCCGGGCGTGAAATTGGCAAGCCTTGCACATAGTTACCACATCACGGGCATCATGTAGCACTGTGGGCCAGTAATAACCATGCGAAACGCTTTGCCGACTAGAGTCCTGAAGGAGGAGTGGTTGCCGCACGCACTCTCGTGTATGTCTCCAAGAAGGAACACACCCTCCTATTGCGAGATGCACTTGGAGAGCACTCCCAGAGCACCTTGCCGGTAAAGGATGCCATCTGCAAGGATCCCAGAGCACTAGCACGCCTTATAAGCCGAGAACGCTTGGCTTCGTCGTCGGGCAGGGTCCCATCTGTAAGGTACCGGACAAATGGCGTTGTCCAGTCTGAAGCCTGCTCGATGACGAAGACAGCACCACCTGTCTCTTTTGCCTTGTCCGGAGACGTGATAAAGGGCTTATAAAGGTGCTCAACGAGAACCCCTGCCGGGGCAGGTTCGCGTGAGGATCCAAATTTGGATAGCTGATCGGCCAAGAAGTTATCCATCCTGGGCACGAAGAGCACCTCGAAGAATCGAAAGTGCCACTCCAACTTCCTCACTTCAACCAGGTATCGCGCCATTGAGTCATCGCAGCACTGATACTCCTTGTTTACCTGATTGATGACCAGCTGTGAATCTCCCTTCACAGTTAGCCGTTGGACGCCGAGCGACTTGCACGCTCTTAGTCCCGCGAGGAGGGCCTCGTACTCCGCGACGTTGTTAGTTGCCGCCAAGTGTAGCTGGATAGAATACTGGAGTTGCTCTCCTTGAGGGGAGATGAGAACAAAACCAGCCCCCGAGCTTCCAGTGCGCGAGCCGTCGAAAAACATGGTCCAGGGGGTTTCTCCAGGTTGCTCGGGAGCTTCCTGGGGTTTGGGCGGGCAGGTCCATTTAGCGACAAAGTCAGCCAGTACCTGAGATTTAATAGCAGTTCGGGCAGCAAACAGAATGTCGAACTCTGCTAGTTCCATTGCCCACTTAGCTATGCGTCCGCCAGCTTCCTTGTTCTGTAGGATTTTGCACAGAAGGAACTTGGTTGGGACCAGTATTTCGTGCGCCTGAAAATAATGCCGAAGCTTCCTGGAGGACATGAGCAAGGTCTGGAGCAACTTTTAAACCTCAGGGTAGCGCTCCTTTGATCCATGAAGTACCTCGCTCACATAATAGATTGGTCGCTGGATGCCCTCCCTCTCCACCGTTAAGACCGCGCTCACCGCTTGTAGCGTGCAGCCAAGATACAACAAAAGCTGTTCGCCATGTCGTGGGGTAGTCAAGATAGGTGAGATGGACAGGTATTGCGTTAGATCTTTGAAAGATCTGTCGGCCTCCGCTATCCACTCGAAGCCATTGTGCTTGCGCAGGGCCTTAAAGAAGGGCAACTCATGTTCGCCTTGACGGGAAATAAACCTGTTTAAAGCAGCCATCCGCCCTGTGAGGCTCTGGACTTCCTTAACGGTGGTCGGAGCCTTCATGTTTTCAATGACCTCGATTTTTTCAAGGTTAGCAGAAATTCCTTGCGAACCGATGACATAGCCGAGCAGCATGCCGGATCGAACACCAAAAGTACACTTCTCTGGATTCAATTTAATTCTATACCTGGTGAGATTTTGAAATGTCTCGGCCAGGTCTTTTATATTATCGGAAGCATACTTGCTCTTTACAACTATGTCGTCAACATAGACCTCCAGGTTCCTTCCGCGCTGTTCTGGAAAAGTTTTCTCCATTAAGCGTTGGAAGGTGGCGCCAGCATTGCGCAGACCGAAAGACATGGTCGTATAGCTGAGAGTGCCGAAGGGGGTGATGAAGGCAGTTTTCTCTTCATCCTCGGGGGAGATGCTTATTTGGTGATAACCAGAGTAAGCATCCAAAAAACTCAAAAGCTGGGCATCCGCAGTCGCGTCGACCAGCTAGTCTATGCGAGGCAGCACGAAATTGTCCTTAGGACAAGTCGCGTTCAAGTCAGTGTGGTCGACACACATCCTCCACTTGCCGTCTTTCTTCTTGACGATCACAGGGTTGGCCAGCCACTCGGTGTGATCAACCTCGCGGATGAACCCAGCAGCGAGCAGCTTTCCAAGCTGATCCTTGATGATCCCCTGCTTGAAATCCGAAAAGCGACGAAGCTTCTGGCGAACAGGCTTTTTGTCCGACCAGACTGCCAGTTTGTGCTCGATAACCTCCCTTGGGACCCCGGGCATGTCAGACGGCTCTCAGGCAAACACGTCTGCATTAGCTCGAAGGAAGGCAACGAGCTCGATTTTCTATTGGGGGTCGAGATTGGCCCCCAAATGAACTGTCTTGGAAAGATCGTCCAGAGACAGCGGAACTTCTTTGTTCTCTCCCCCTGGCTGGAGAGAAACCTTGGGACGGGCAGACTTGGTCTGCGCCTCTTCGGGACCACGCGGGGGAAGCTGGTCGACCAGGGCAAGGGATTGCTCATCGCAATCTATAGCAGCCTTGTAGTTGCCATTGACCGTGATGACGCCGCTGGGGCCCGGAATCTTTACGCAGTGGTAGGCGTGGTGGGACACGGCCATGAATTTTCCCAGAGATGGCCGGCCCAAGATCGCGCCGTAGGCAGATGGAAAGTCCACCACATCAAACGTGATCAACTCTGTCCGAAAGTTGCTTGAGCTGCTGAAGGTAATGGGCAGAACAATCTGCCCCAGCGGCCGAATAGTTTCTCCCGGTACGATCCCATAGAAGGGCATCGCAACCCCTTTGAGCTTGGAACGAGGAATCTGCATCTCGTCCAAGACTCTTGCGGAAAGCAAGTCCAACGCACTCCCGCCATCGATCAGGACACGCCCGACTCTGGCGTTGCTGATGGTCGGAGCGACCACCAGCGGGAGCCGCTGAGGCTTGGTCATCCCAATGGGGCAATCCTCCTTAGAGAAGAAGATGGAAACCTTGGTCCACTTCATCTGCTCGGGCTGTGGTTCGCCCTTTTCAACGTTGTGGACCTCCCAAGCAGCTTCCTTGAGGCTGCGCCAAGAGGGATAAGCCGAGGAGCCGCCAAAGATAACGGCTATGTGGTTCACGGGCTCAGGATAGTCATCCTCATTGTCCCGATCACCACCATCGGCTTGGCGCTTGGCCTTGCCAGCATCACCTTTTTCGGGCAGGGTGGGCATGGGGCCTTTGCCGTTGTAGAAATCCTCGAGCTTTGCAGCCCAGGTCCAGCAATGGCGGATGTCGTGGCCGTAGCCCTGGTGGAACTGGCAATATCGGTCACCCGGACCTTTCTTGCCTTGATCGCCTCCCTGGGCAGGCTTCTTGCCCTTGCAGTTATTGGAGAGCTTCTTCTGCCAGTTCTTGGGAGGAGGTGCGCGATCTATACCGCAACGGTATTGTTCGACGCACCTTTGTTCTTCTTCTCTTGGGACTTCTTGTCACCAGGATTGGAGTTATTCTTCTTCTTTTCATCTACACCAGGTCGTACGCCCTTGTCGAACGCCTTTGGCATAGCAATCAGCCGCCTTAAAAAGATCATTGGCGGTCCAGGTCTCATTGATCTCGAGATCCTGGGTGAGCCGCTCGTCGTGGACACCGTTTTTGAAGGCGCGGACAACTGATTCATCCGAGATGTTCGGGATCGTGTTGCGGATCTTGATGAAACGCTTCATGAAGTTGCGGAGGGTTTCCCCGTTCATCTGGAACATCTTGTGCAGGCCATCCTCCTTGACCAGACGCACGTAACAGCTCTGGAAATTGGTGATCAGAGCGTCACAAAGTTGGTTCCGAGAGCGGATGGAACCTTCTTGTTGATTGAACAGCCACGTCCGAGCAGCACCCTCAAGAACAGTCGGAAGGTAATTAGCCATGACTAGCTCGTCACCCCCGGCTGCCATGATGGCGGTAGCGTAGATGGAAAGGAACTCCTCTGGGTTCTAGGTCCCATTGTACCTCTCCATGTGGCCAGGTTTGAACTTGAAGGCCACCTGACAGCTCGGAGCTCGTCAAAGAAAACCTTGCAGCCCAAGGCGTACGCCCGACCACCTTCTCCTGCAGAACTGTCTTGAAATGACATTAGTCCTGTTGCCCGGAGGAACTCTAGTTGAACGGGAAGATTCTGCCTGGTGGTATTCCCTCCGAGACAGTCCTCCACGCTCCTTCCTCGTGGTCGTGACAACGTGTCCGTCCCGAGCGGATCGTCCATGATCGTTGCGTGCCCGCTTTTCCCTGTGGTCGCGGCGACCACGTGGACTTGGCGAGCGTTGTCGACCACAGGACTCTTGCTCGTTGCGAGTCGCCCTTTGACAGTGACGAAAGTCACGAAACCGATCGGAGCGCTCACTGTCCTAGTCCTTCCGGGCAGGTTGACTGCGTTGCCCATGAGGGCGAGGTTAGCCTGGTTGGTGGATCTGATCACCGTTGCCATGGCTTGAAGTCGTTCCCGACTCTGCTCAAGGGGTCCAGGGATCCCTGAGGTATCCGCGTTTTGCCAAACCGGGGTCTGGCTACGCGGGGTTTCGGCCCGAGCAGGTAGAACTTCTGCCGGGGGACTTGGCGAAGGTGCGCGAGGCGGGTCGCGTCGTTGTCGCTTGCGCCAATCACGAATCTGCGCCAAGGTTTGATTAATTGAGGCGTCCAGACTGCGGTGGACAACTTCTTGTTCGTGAGCAGCCGGTGCGGCCCCATCCTGCTGTCGAGCAGAATTGATCTGCTCGATCTCATCGGCCGCCGCAGCCCGCGCACCAGCCTCTGAGGTCTCTGCGCAGGCCATGTTGGCGCTGTGACGGCCGTGTGTTGGCACACTAGACGGTGTCATCACTGTGTCGCCACAGCAGGAATCGACCGACATGGAGCATGATCGTCGGTTCCGTAATTATCGTCAATGACGGGAGCATGATCTAAAATCATCTTTGCAACGTAGCCAGAGAGTTCTGTCTCAGATCTTGAAGGCGATCGAGATCGAAGGGATCGATCCGATGTGACAGGGAATGTGACATCCTGCCCTTCTGAGTCATAGCCCTCAGGAAGAGTCTCCTGGTCGCTGAATGAGTTCGACATGCTCGAACAGGCTTGATCTACTAGGTCCCCACGGATGGCGCCAACTGTCGAAGGTTGGGATATCGGTCCCAAGTCAACTGAGGTTCTTGAGAAGGGGAGATAAAAGACACTGACGAGCAAGGCAAATAGCAATCAACGAGCAAACACAGGGTTTTTATCCTGGTTCAGACCTCTTCTGGGAGATAACAACCCTATGTCCAGTGCTTCTTTATATGAAGATGGGATTACAAGAAGGAACTCGACGAGATGAACAGATCTCGGCGAGATGCTCAGTGTACAAGAAGTAGTATTCGATCTACTCAAATCTAGCTAAGCTTTTTTGTGCCTTCTACACGCCGTAGGGGCCTGGTTTATATAGTGTTGAACAACCGATCTACCGAGGGATAATTGGGCCAGGCTGGCCACGAGGACGTCACAGACTCGTAACGAACTCGTACACATGCCAAATTCATACCGAGGTAGATAAGGTATATCTCCAATTCTTAGGATCACGATGTCCGCTCCAATCCAGGAAATACGTCTAGGTCTTCACGTAGCCGTGCAGAACTCTGTTCCAGTCGGACTCGAACACGAAGTCTTGGCCGCCACTCAACGTGCCAACCAGGAGGCTGTTCGGCAGGATGCATATGGGCTTGATATGGCCCTCTAGGGAGCTAGGCCCTAGGAGGCTGTTCGATTAGGCTGTCAGGGTGTGGGCCATAACAATGGGCTGTGATTTTATCCCCGACAGTTTCCATTGTAACCATGCATCCCGAACCCAACTATCAGCCATACACGACAATCAACACACAAATCGACCAACCCTCAACCATAAACACAACCAGCTTACCCAATCACCTCAATCCATACCAGCTTATACACAATCAACACACATTTTGATCAACTCTCGATCATCGACTCAACCAACTTACACAATCACCATACCAGCCAAGACTTTCCAGTCTTTCTCCTGGTTGTTCCCAACCAGACTTTCTCCTGGTTGCCCCAAACCAATCCTAGTTCTGCCATCCTTCCAGGATTTGGCGAATCCTGTTGCGGGCCACACATGCCATGGCGTGATCACCCCGGCCTAGTAGGGTTGCCGGCCCTTCCTAGCCGACCGTCACCCTGGGCATGTGTGGCCTTTTTCACCCCGGGTGAAGGCCAATTCCGGCCACCTATCGAGACTGGTCCCAGAGGGCCTCCCGGAGTGCTCACAACTGGCGATCCACGTCCCGTGCTCCGTGCGATGGCCACGCGTTGTGTTGGAACCATCCCGGATGGCAGCGATTCCCCGCTACGCGTGTCTATCCATGCTCCTCTTGGGTAAGCCCCGGGCTAAACCCAGCACTAGGCATCTCGTGCCTTAATCATCCCTCAGGATGTCCAAATCCAACTAGGGGCAACCCACCATTCTTTCTCTACTTCCACGGTCATCGACCACACCACACCACACACTTGGACCTTCCCAACCGACCGACCCAAACGGACCAAGTCCCCACACATCCATACCCACAAGCACAAGCAGCCCAACATGCATCTACCAGCCCTAACTGTCATATGTCATATCATATTAAATGTGAATAATGATTGAACGGTGAATATCGGTTCACCGTTCCATGGCAATTAGCCAGAAGATTTGATAAGCGTAAGCCGGTCTAAGAAAGTTTTACCCATTAAGTAGGGTTAAAGTGGTTACCAAACTAATCATAGGCTAACAAGAGCAATGACAATCAAGGCAATCATTAAGGCTAAACATTTCAAGGCAGGCATGTATAAGTATAACATGATTAACAATTAGGCAACCTAATAAGCATGCATCTTTAATAAGTAAACAACATAGTTTAAGGAAAACTGGGTAATGAACATGATATTAGCGATGTTAATCCGCACTAAGGAAAGTCGCTGTCTCTCCCTAATACGGATAACATCTAAAGAGTAAGTGTTAACTCGCCTTGTTCCGGTAGGTGGTCCTCTTCAGCATCCCCAAATCTTCCCTCAGGGTCGCCTACGTCTAAACATACCAACAACCAATAATTACTACTAATAATGCAATGAAAATCATGATGCATGCTCGGTCTAGGTCTTAGCTTCGTCATTAAGCCTAAGGTCGATTAACGAACCTGGTTATCGTATGATATGCTATGCATGGCCAGAGCATTAACAAATAATATTAATAGAATAAATTAGTCTACTAAACCCCAAAATACGACCTTGTAGGATAAGTTCGCGACAGTGGGATTAGGGTTTCTTGTTAGCATAAAATGACGACTAATAGAAGCTTCACCGATGATCGGCTTATAGTTTAACGAAGTTGACAACATACCTAAGCATCCTAGGTAAAGAGTTAATCCTAGGTTTTTAAACATTATTTTTATATATATTTCTAGGTCAGCACCTTAAACAATTTTATTTTAAGGAAAAGCTAGTTAATGGTTGGTGTCTAGAAAATAAGTATTCCCACGAGTGCATACATCAATACAAATATATGTATATAAGTGGAATGTTATTTTGAAACATTTCTAGAATTATTAAGGCACTTATTTAGCTAACATATCTTCTAAGGAATAATTGGGATCTAAGTCATTAATTAATAAACAAACAATTACCATAGAATTAGCTTAATCATTCTATATAAGAAAATTCTCTTTTTCAACTAACAGTGGCAATTTTCTTTATACAGTGGTTGTGGTAGTATTTTTATAAAATCATAAATGGTCTCTAATTTTTATCCAAAGTTTTCCAGAATTTTTGGGAGTCTCTGGCTATTTTTAGAAATTCAAAAACTATATTCGGCAATTAACTAAATGGCAAATTGCTGGAAAAACCTTTAAATCGAGCTGGGCCGAGCCAATCGACGGACGTCCCAGTGCGAAGATACGGCCCACGGCCCATTTGTGCACGCGCGCCCACACGGCTGGAGCGGCGACGCAGAAGACGGTTTTCGGGAGGGCGCCAGCGCTATTAGAAAACGTCAACTACGCTAGGCGCCTCCACTAGATCAGGCATGTGGGACCGGGGGCCCACGCGACAGACTCAGCGCCGGGACTTCGAACCAGCGTGTACAGGAGCGCCCCGACCGGTGGGACCTACGCGTCATAGACTCACCGCCCCACTGCCTGCACGCATCTCGGCGCTGATCCGATGGTTGCGGCTTGTCTCCTACCTCCAGCCATCGACGTGGCCGGGAAGCGACGGCGAACGACGCGGCGGCGCGACAAGCTGGTTCCGGCCAAGTGCGTGCGCGCCACAGCATCTACGGGCCTTAGGGTTCCTAACGGTGCCGGCGCCGAGGCCAATGGTGGCCAGACGCGGCGGCGTAGCTGCTGCGGCGAACCGAAGGCTCGCCGGAGCAAACCAAGCCGAGGGGGAGATATACAGGCCATGTGCATGCTCTAGGAGCTAGAGTAGGTTAAGGGGGTGCTCACCACGGCGTTGACTGGGAGGGAAGGGGCTCGGAGGCGACCAGCGGCGAAAATGCCGACGGCGGCCGAAACAGAGTGCGCGACGATCCAGCGGCTCCAAGCTCCTTAGCTGGAATTGATTGAGGGGAAGGCTTAGAAGGGTGTCAAGGAGCTCCAGTAGGGAGGAATTGGGCGGGGACTCACGAAATCACCGGAATTGCTTCGGAGCCTACGGGCGGTGGATTTGGGGAAAGAGGGGAAACCGGCATCGGCGAGGGAGCTCGGTACTTAAATGGACGCGGTTTGGAATGGGGTTCACGGGAGCGTGCTCGGCGACACAGAGGAGGAGTGGGCGTCGACAGAGTGGCGCGGATTCCGCGCGGCTGCAGGCGGCGGTGCCAGGGCATGGCACGGTGCGAAGAGGTACGCACGCGCGCGGCGCGGGAATGATGAGTCGGCGCGCGGCGTGGCCAGCACGGCGATGCAGAGAGGTAGAGTAGGAACGTGGCTATGGGACGGCTAAATAGCGACGGCTCAGAGAACAGTGGGAGTACGGGGGAGAAGAGAGAGAAGAACAGAGAGAGAGAGAGAGATAGCGGTTACAGAGTCAGGCAGTGGGACCCACATGCCAGACCAGCACAAATTCAAACGAATTTCCGATTTGACAAAAATTTGAAAAAACTCCCCAAATTGGGATGTTACATGGGCCGACCCCAAGGGTCCAATATACTCTAACAAGTCATTGTCTTAAAAGAGTTTTATGCACTGTTGGATCAATTAAAATCAAAGAGCTAAAATAGTTTCAGTACCTGCTAAAAATAGTACGTCAAGAGCGGGTAATGTAATGTGTCTCTATCTCGATGTGAGTGTGTACTGCGTGCTGTAGTGCAGTGGAGTCAAGACGTTTAGCGAGTCAAGGCCGCCAAGAAAAGGAAGAACCCAAGCGAATAATGATTCGGGAAAGCGTGCGTGATGGTGATAGGCACTGAACAATTTTAGCTATGCAAACCCCGATGTGCCACAGAGGCGAAGCAGACCTTGGTGCCCATCTG